>JAUBNY010000700.1:5339960-5370736 GCA_032275445.1 Crypturellus soui
CCTGCGTGTGCAGGGGGGTTGGACTAGATGACCTCTAGAGGTCCCTTCCAACCTTGGGCATTCTGTGATTCTATGATACTATGATCTATTTAACCCACATAAAGATGCTTTGCGTTTAGAGACAGTAAAATATAAATTAGAAACTGTGGTGTTTCCTTCAGGGAATAAGGAAAATACATACTTCCTCAAGTACCAGAATGGATAACAGTAAAATCTTTTGAATAAAGTAAGGAAAATAAAATCAGTCCTTTGATCTTGCATATGTGTCACAGTTTGTGTTAAGTTTCTGCATGGAACTAATTGAAGGTTAAAAAGCTATCCTAAAAAAAAATGTTCACAATGTTGTAAACCTGTGAGGAAGGCAATTGTCATCTGAGGACATGAAAGTGATAAAGTGCTAGTAGTCCTGGTGCAATAGAGCTTCATTGTATGACACAATGGGTACAGTCTGATCACATATCACTGTGACAAATGCAAAACTGGAGGAAATGCAAGAAAGGTCTGTCAGGATGATCACGGAAATAGAGAGCTGTATGTTGGAAGAACTTGTTTAGTCTCCATAATGAGGGTTGACAGGTTGACAGGTGATATGACTGGTCTCCATCAATATTTTAGAAGGCAAACAGTGGAGTGAGAAAAAAAAACTAATTTAGCTAATGGATGATGTTTGCACAAGGACAACACAGTATAAATTGACCATGAATACATTTATGCATGAAATGAGAAGACCATTTCTAACCACTCAACTGAAAGAGGATTTGCAGGAGCAAAAACCTAGGAATTGTAATGGTGATTTTATATGTAAGTTTCTGTACATTCATAGTATGGCTCTCTCTGACTATAAGGGAGCAAATTTAATAACTTTATCCGGGCCACATTTAGCCAGTGTCCTTTAAGAGTCACAGGAAAGAAAAATGCAATTCAAATGCAGATGGAAATTTTAGTATGTGGGATCAGGAAGATGAGGGAGGTTGCCCCCTATAGGGTCAGTCATCTAATCTAAGGTTCTTGTCCCTTCTGATTTAAGTGCCCTTCCCAAAGGAAGAGTCAAATTTCATTTACATTCCAATGGAGAGAGAAGTCTGGAACTCTTCAGAGGATCATATGCCTGTAAGAAAAAGAAGACTTAAAAAAAAAATAAAAGACTTAAAATCTTGTCTTGTACAGCTATCCCACTTTGATTTGTGGGACAAGGGAGTAGATTAAAATTAAAGGTTAGATTAAAAAATAAAAATCAAAAGTGGATACCTTAAATGCCTGCTACTTAACTAACTTGCAAACTTGACATTTTAATGTCACTTGTAAATACAGTATTAGTCTTAATGTAAGTAAAACTTTTGTTCACTTTTTGATTAAGACTATCTTCTTACTAAATAAAACAATAGCTTTAAAATACATATTACTTGAAAATCTCAATCCCAAACCCTCTGTTTCAATCTTTGTCATGTATTCTGAAAATCCTTCCCAAAACAACTGCAGTGTTGACCTGCCATTTAGTGGAAAACTAGGCTAACGCTAATGAAAGGGAGTATCTGTGATATAAATGCCTTCTATATTAGCTCCACTCATAATTCTGCCCTCAGTCAGTCTAAACACTTCAGACAGTTCAGGAAATGTAGAAATGCCACAGAAATACAGAAAAAAAAATCTTCCCAAAATCAAGGAAAAAAACATAGTAAATTTTATCCAACTCTCAAAGAGCAACATCCTCAGAGCAACATATTTGAAGTGTCAGCATGCCTACTTTATCTTATTTCTAGTTTCATCATCAACTGTCATAACAAATCATATTTTAGTATAGTTGAACTCTCTTAATTAAAGTCAGCTTCAAAAACTATGCAGTTTTTATCTGTTACTTCAGTATATACTTTGTGCTGTGGGTAACTTTTAGCCAATAAAAATCAGTATTTTCTATAGTAAACAGAACAGACCACCTCAGTCTTTACTTTCATGTATGTAGAGAAAAAGAGGCTGAATTCTCTTTCATTTATCCTGGACTGAATCACATATCCATGCTTTTTCAGATTTTGTCAATAGTGTCCTCTATTTCTGCTATAGTTCCTAGCCTGCGTAAAATTTTGTCCTCAGTAAAATTGGTACAGTTCAGAGTCTGTTTTCAAATTGTCCCTTACAATCAGGAATAAACCTCTTAACACCAATGTAGCATTAAGAAGCAGGCATTTGCTTTACTGGAGTGCTGGATGCGTGGGAATAGCTCCACCTATTGTGCATGCCCTAAGGTGCGTTTGCTAAAGCTTTTATTTCTCTATTATCTACATATGCATTAAACTCTAGGAATGATCGTACATGTTCATTCTGTTTCCCGGGCCTAATTACAATGTACCCCCACCCTCGTGCGCCCTCTGTCCCTTTGGTGCTCTCTGGTAGCCTTCTGAGACCCCCTGGTGGTTGCCTGTGTCCACTCGATGACGTCCTGGAACTCACTTCCATACACAGCCTCATTCCGTCTCAGAGGGCCCTGTCGTGGTCCCACTGCCCAGTTTCAGCCAGTTCCTTGAAGATACGGTAGTTCTCATCTTGGTCTTCAACCAATGTTTGCTTTTTGTCCATGTTCTCTCATGATGTACTAGCAACATCCTGTTTTGTCCATCAACAACAGCGAAAATATGTCCTTGGGTGCACTCTCTCCTGGGGTTTCTCACAACAAAATGGTTCCAAGTTTCTTTTCTATTTTTGAAACATCTCTGTGGTTTAGAACAAATGACATTTCAATGCTTTGGGTCCTAATTATCTCCTCACGGAGAATACGTATAAAATAATTTTGGTTCAGAAATGTTCTTCCCGAACACTGGAGGGCAAGGCCGCATCCTGCGTGCCCTGTGACTGCTCCACTGCAGCACGAGGGGCTCCTCCTGCAGCAGAGACTAATGCTGAGAAAGAGCAGTGACCAGGTAACCCATCAGCTGGTTAAAGAAGGAGCTTGAGGTGGAGGCTGGGGCACGAGGCCCAGATTCTGCGACGGCCCCGTGCGCAGCGGTAGGTGCCCCGCCTCTGCTACATCCACTTTACACTGATGGGGAACGCGCACCGGGCGCCCTGCAGCGCAGCGAGCAAATGGCGGGCGGCCCCTGCCGCTGTGCACTCCGGGAAATGTAGTTCCCCCCGAGGCGGGGAAGGCGCGCGCTGCGCACGCGCATGACCCGCGCCGCGGCGCGCGGGCGGGACCCGCCCTTTTTCTGTCTGCTGGTCGCGCGCGGATCCTCTCGGGAGTGCCGCGATTGGAAGGCTGGTTGCCCATGTGACGTCCAGCGGCCAATCACATGCCGGCGTGGCCGAAGCCGTGTCGTTGGGCGGCCCCACGGCGCCGGGGAATGGCGGCTCGCGGCGGGTGGCGGCTGGCGCGGCCCGGCCGCTGCTGGCTCTCGCAGGCCGGGCTCGCCGCTCCCGCGGCCTCGGGCTCGGGCTCAGGCTCGCTCTACCCGCCCGTGGTGGCCTCCGCCACGGCGAAGAGCAAGGCGGCCAAGCGGCGGCGCCTGGAGCACTTCTACCAGCGCGTGCACGAGGCGGGCTCCATCGAGGAGAAGCTGCGGCTTTACGGGCTGCTCCAGAGGCCCAAGTACATGGTTTATCCGCAGACCTTCGCCATCAACGCTGACCGTTGGTACCAGAGCTTCACCAAGACCGTCTTCGTGCCGGGGCTGCCCCCGCGCGCTGCGCCGGAGCCTGCGGGAGCCCAGGAGCCCGGAGAGGAGGCGGCCGGCGGAGCGACGGGGGTGGCTGTGCCGGAGCCCGCGGGAGCCCCGGAGCCTGGAGGGGCAGCGGCGGCGCCGCAGTCTGCGGCAGAGGCGGCCCCCGGCGTGGACCTGGACGAGCTGCGCTCGCTGGCCTGCGACGTGCTGCTGCAGGAGAGCTTCTACCAGAACAAGAAGCGGCCGTTCCTCTACCGCGACCAAGACCACACACCCGGGCCCTTCCTCACGCAGCTCGTCTCCGTGCTTGCTGCCTCCCTATGCCGCCATAACCCGCTGCTGGCTGCCTCCTCCCTTGGTGCGGAGCAGGGGTGGGAGGGGAGAGGGGCCGTGGGAGGGCGGGCTGATCTCGAACCCCTGCAGCAGTGTCACTGGCTGAGCTGGGTGGTGCCAAACGTGGCTAAGTGCTTCCCCTCACTCTCACTTTCTAAAACTCTTGGGATGCAGAAATGCTTTGATTGTTCAGTTTTACTGCATCAACAAAGCAGGAGTTAGGATTGTTTTATACACAAATAGATGACCACTACTCCCCCTTTCTGTTTCAGACTTGAATCCTGAGGTTAACTATTACTGGCATCATGGTGAGGAAGTTGTTGTTCACGGATACCGAAAAGGTAGAGTCGATCCTGTGCGGTTTCAGATTGATGATCACCCACGCCTCCAGATCCGTGTACCAAAACAACTTCCAGAGGTGTGGATATTTTCAATAGCACGTTAATCATATTTTTTTTTCTCCACAGCAGTAATATTTCTGATCAAGTCTGAACTCTTGACTATTGCTTGTCATAGGATAAGAGCTGGTTATTGATTTCTTTTTTTGTTAATAGGTATACCTAAGCAAGATTGTATATTTGGTTATTATATATATTACTATGTCTTTTGACAAGAAATACCTGATTTACAGTTTTGCTTTTCTTTCCACTTCCATTTTCTTCAAGATTGTACCTCTAGAAGCAGATCTTGGGAATGTTCCTGTTATTGATCACAAACCATCTAAGCTGCCATTATTCAAAAAGCAATATGAAAACAAGGTTTTTATAGGTAAGAGCCACAAACCTTTAAAACTAATACAAAGCCTTAACCTTGTGCCTGCCATTAACAACGAAAGTACATATAAGTGCATATGAACATATTGAAGATATTTCAATGCAGATTGTTTTCTTTAATGCTTTTTTTTTTTTTGCTTTGCTTTGGCAAAAATATGAGGCTTTTCAAACTTTAACCTTCCTTTCAAATCTGGCTTCTCTAATACTTGTGTGGCAGGATGAGTTGAATTGTGTCTCTCTGCAGCTTCCAAATATACTGTTCTGTCTCTGAGAAATATCCAAGGTCTACTTTTCAATAGAATATTTTAAGTTTTGAACTTCCATCTTGGGTAGTGGGGAGCATCCTCCTCCCATGCATATAATGTACTTTGTCATAGGATTCATTAGAAGAACTCGGGTTTGGTACAAAGCTAGCAGAAAGCTGTCTTTGAATTTTGGTAGAAGTCCTTCAAAAGTCATTTCAGTGTCTTAACTCTTAGGAGCGTTTTGAGCTTGAGCAAGCTGTCCAGTCTCACTCACTAATGGAAAGGCTTTAGCATTTTGAACCTATATTGTAGCTCTGCATTTTTTTTTTCTTTTTGTGGTATGGACTCTGATAGTAAAGACCTGTTTGTATGTATAATACAGTTTACTGAGTTTTTTTTTTTCTTTTTTCTCTCTTTGGGATGGGAGTACAGGATCAAAGGTGGCAGATCCATGCTGTTATGGGCACACCCAGTTTCATCTTTTTCCTGATAAACTGAAAAGGCAAAGATTCTTAAACCGCAATCTTGAAGACCAGATCGAAGTGACTTATCGAGCTAATGGTATTGCAAGTCTCTTCGCCTGGACAGCAGCACAAGCAATGTATCAAGGTGAGACAATTCATAAAATTCTTTCTGGTGATGAATGCTGGTTATCATGTTCGATAGCCTTTCTTCCATCTTTTAATGCCTTAAGTAGGGTTACTACAATGATTTTTATTCTTTCAGTATGCCTTTCTTAATTATTTGCTATTGGTAGGAATGTCTATTGGAAATGCAGAAAAACATAAGTTTTCTGTTGCTTGCCTTCTGTTTTGTTAGTCTAAAACAGAGAAATGTCTTTTGAATCATAAATTGGTACCCTAGCAAGAAGAAACCTCTCCTATTTATCTTAGTGTACTTTCTAAATATATTCATTTATCTTCTGTTAGAAGCTCTGTGTATGGGAAGTAAAGAGGTAAAGAATGCTTTCTAAGTGTTTTTTTTTTTTTTTTTTTTTTTTTTTTGTTCTACTCGTTGCTTCTGCTTTATGCAAAATCTACAAAGTTACAAAACCTGTAAAGTAGAATATACACGATGGACAGTGTTCCTTGCTATATTGTGTATTCTTTTGTACATAGGGAGTAAATGATTAATGCAAAAGCAAATTTGGAAACCAAGTTTGAAAGTTTAGTGCCACTGAAGAAACCATGGATATTGATTGCAAGAAAAATTACTGTATGGTCTTGGAAATACCTGTTGCAAGCAGTAATTCCAATTAGTAGTAGATAGTCTTTCAACTTAACTTTGAACTTAGAGCTTCTTTGAAATTAAGAGGTTCTTTTGAACATTACAGAGTACTGGGTAGTTCCTATAGGAATTGAGGTTTTGCACTGTAAAATGTGTTAGTCTTAGAATATCTCAAAAGATATTTTAGTTCTTATCAAATATTCTAAACAAAATGGCAATTTTGAATTTAGAGCTTATTTTACTGCTTCCCATTGCATACAGGTATTTACCAGTACCTGTGTAAATGCGAGCATGAGCACTTCTTGCTTGGTTCTATGGATACTGCAGGAGGGCTCTTCCAGTGGGAGTGGGGAATCCTCAGTGCATTTGGAATGACTTGCACATAGTGTGCTAAGATCTCTGCTTTAGGCAAGGGGATGTAGGGGAGAACTGAAGGCATGTAGCTGTAACTGCTAGCTAGTGATACTTGAAGCTGGTTTGCTGATCTGGTTTATCAGTTTGGAAACAATTTATTGGGGAAAATTCTTTGACCTAGTGTATGTATATTACTGGCTTTTCATCAAATTGTGTTTCTAATGGTAGTTGTGTTAAAAAGATTGACTTTTTTTGTGGACATGAAATATTGAAGCCAGTTAGGTCTGATGAGAATAACATGATTGACTCCCTAAAGTTTTTTTTCTGTTCTGCATCACTAGTTAGTGTCATTGAATGTGATCTTTTTAATATACATACATAAATATGTAAAGAAAAATGTGTTGGAAGACTTTACTCCATGGGGATTGTTTGAAATGTGAATTCATACTGGCATAATAGTCTTAGTTTTGTTTGGCAAATTATATTAACCAGTTATACTCATAGAAATACAAACTTTTCTTCTGTTATAAAACAAATTCTTAGTGTCCTTTAAAAGAGTGGGATAGCCAAAAGACTTTTTCTGTCTTTTAGAATTTAGTGCATTCATAATTAAATATGTAATTTTTAAAGCCTTCTGGAAGATCAAATTGGTTTTATATCAGTCAGCTTGTTTTAAGAGTGTAATTGCTGCGTGGCTCCCATAGAGACCTATGTAGAGAATCTAAATATGTACTACTATCTTTCTCATCTTGTAAAAGATCCCTAATGAGTGCTTGTCTTTTATATGATCTTTTTTATCTTGTGTGAGGAATGCTTGTGTTCTTCAGGCAGGATTTTTTTCTCCTACTAAAAGGTTGCTGCTGTTTTTCTTTATTTTGGGATCTGGGTTCAGGTATGTGTGCTGTTGGGAATTCTGAGTCCTAAATAACTAGCGTTGCTTTTTATTTTGTAGGATTTTGGAATGAAGCAGATGTGACTCGCCCTTTTGTATCACAGGCAGTAGTGACTGATGGAAAATACTTTGCCTTCTTTTGTTACCAGTTAAATACTTTAGCATTAACTGTGGAAACTATTCGAAATAACCCTCGGAAGAATATCTGCTGGGGTACAGAGAGCAAGCCGCTATATGATGTTGTGGAAGATGGTGATGTGAAAGGCTTTAATGATGAAATTCTGCTTCACTTGGTTCAGTTTCTGCTAAGCAGTCCAAAAGAGTTATAAATCATAAAGCAATATGATTTTACTGTTGATGTGCCTGAACTTCATTGTAATTCCATGAAGTATGGCTTAGTAGTAGACGCCTAGTTCTTAGTCAAATATTTATTTGATGAACTACATTTGGATTTTATGATCTTCAGGACTTTTTTCTTGTCATTAAATATATCATATTGTACACTGAAAAATAAATGTCTAGAATACCTCTATGTCTCTGTACAGTTATTAGAATTGTATTGCATTAACTGAAAATTTTGTAATCCTCAACAAGAGTGTGAAAGTGCTGAGGGCTGTAGACTCAGATTTCTATGAATGTCTCCTTTCAGTAGAACCATAGCTGTATGTTGAGCTGTTCCAGTAAAATATGAACTTATATGATTGTCTGATCACTTTATTAGTGGGCTAATGTCTTGGTGTGCAAGACAAATGAACAATTTCTGTTTGTGCCTGCAAACTAAGCTGCCATAAAACTGACTTACTTTGAAAAGAAAGTGAACTCATAATAATAAAAAAAAATACTTGTTAATGGTTGGACATTTAATGAAGTGAATAAAGTATTCTTTTATTGAAGAGTAACATGAATCAATGATGCTCACTTCCAGAGTTTGTTATGAGCATATATATACCAGTTTTAGTGCTACTATGTCCATGAACCATGGAACCGCTTCAAATATGGTTGGAGTCTCTGTGAAAGAAACTTGTTCGTATGCGTTTTTTTTTTTTTTACTGCACTGTTTTTTTGGGACAAATTTGACTTTAACTTGCTCCTTCTAGTATGTGAATGCTGATGTACTTTTTTAGATGCTTATGTGCAAAAGTAGATGCTACTTTTTGCAAGTCATTGGACTTATACTTTCTATCTCCCAGCGGACACAAACCAGCCTGAATATACACTATTCTTGATTTTGCTTGAGACCTTGATATATATTTTTATTTTTACACTATAGACATTGTAGGGATATTTGGCTTTGCTGGTATTTGGATATTGTATGGCTATATTTAATAGAGAATAGTTGATCTCAAACTGTGACTGGAATCTCTGGTATATTAATAAGATAAAGTGCAATGATTGTTTAGGAATGCTTGCTTCTCAGTAAACGTTATCTGACCTTGAGGTAATTTTGTAGTTCCAGCACTGCATACATATCTCTTGGGAACTTTTTTAGTCTAGTTTTGATAAAATTGAATCTATGACTCTTTCTAAAATAGTTGCTGGTAAGTACTTCAACCTGAGCAGCTAGAAGCCAGCTTAAACAGGAAGTAGAGTACCCTAAGTGTTTTCGTAATGAAAGAAGAGGCAATTAAGGTGGCTTATTTGAATTGGCTCCTTCGTGTGTAATGAATGAATGGGAGCTTCCAGTATCTCCACTAGCAGAGGGCAGTTTATAACACGCTTAACAGAATGGAAAACGTCTTCAAGCACCTTTTATTCTTTACAATAGTCAAGTATCCAGTCGTTCTGATTATGGCTGATCTTTGATTTAGACACCTCTGTGTTCCAAGCAGGAACAGAATAGGAACTGTTGGGTGAGTGTTGTGGTTTGATGGAATGAAGGAGCAAACTTGGTAAGAAGTGAATCCCCTTGTGTTCAATTATCACTCGCCCAGAAGATGGGAGAGGGCTCTTCATCCTGAGGAGTCTCCTCAGGCAATGTCCTGACCTGAGGGGAGGAAAGGGGTGCAGCCTCTTGACTGATCCAGAAGTTGCGATGGAGTCTTCCCTCTCTCCTCTTGCTTCTTCCTCCATTATTACCATCTCATTCTTCCTTCCGAGTTCATGTCGCCGCCTTCTTCCTTCCTACCCTATCCCTCCTTAGTTCGCCTTTTATATATTTTCTTCTACATTTAGGCAGAGCTTGAGTGACTGTAGTCATACTTATTTCATTATTAGCTGATTTAAACAAGTCTCCCGAGTTAACTGAAAATTTAGAGAACATGCTCAGTGAGGCGGGATCATTCCTTGGAAGGGGATAACTTCTGGGCTGGGGTTGTGTACCCCAATGTACACAACCAATATATAATAATACCAATGAATTACAATGAGATTAGAAGGAGAAGTTTGAGTAAAGTTTATCGGAAGAGACTGATCTGCCACCAGTGTTGGCCCAGCACCAGCCATCACGCCATGTAGTTTATCCGCCGCAGGTTACCGCCAGGCTGCCACCTCTGCAGGGAGGGCAGCAGAGTTTGGCCACGGTGTCTTCACTCCGCTCCACCCTCCATTCACTCGTCATCTGCACGGCACCATCAGATAATCTGCTCTGCAGGGAAGCCAGCAAAGTTTGACCGAGGTGTCTCTCTTCTGCTCCACTCCCATTTATTAGTTTGTGCTAGGAAGGCAGATTGTGTTGCCAAGGGAATCGTGGAGAAGTAGATTCCGCACAGACCAGCCATCCTGGAAGTGGTAACTGTCTATCTCCTCAGGCAAGCCTCCGTAATGCCATAACTTCTGCTAGGCTCTATTCTCTGAGGTCCCCTTTCTCGAGCAATTCTCTTGCAGTGGGCACACAGACTATAGAGAATGAGCTAGCTGACAAGTGAATGATACGTAGTACTTGTCTGTACAATGTGGGGAATTGCCTTTTGCTTGTCTTCAGAAACCTCATACTGGTTCAGAGATTAAAGCCCCGCTCCTGGTGCACATGTAAACCTAAATGCTACGTGATTCATTCTGTCTACTCTGAGGTTTCATTTTCAATTCTCTTCCCTCATGCAATTTTATTCATAACAAACGTGTTGTAGATATGTAACCTGTTAGAAAAACTCAGCGTTGGAGGGAGGGAGGGAAAGCTTGTGTGAGGTGGCTAATGGATGCCTTGTGATTGCAAAATGCTCAGTTCTGTGTTTTTGCAGTTAAGGTCTCTAAAGGAGAGAGGAATACCTTGGAAAAGCAGTGGGTGGCAGTGTTTTACCTCTGCTGAGTGGAAAAAAATGTGGATTTTGTTCTGCGGCTTTACCACTGACTAGCACAGCTGAGATAAATTGTAATGCATGCAGTTTTCTACAGCAAACTTTTAAGTTGGAGTAATCTGAGGCTGTTTCAGGCTGTAATACAATGTTAAAGCTAAAATAAATTAATTTTTTTTCTTAAAGATTTATTTTTTGTATGTTCTTAAAGATTTTTTTCTTGAAGATTTTTAAATGCTAAAAGAAAAGTTAAAGCTGCAGCATACCTATTGACTTTTATTCAGCAGAAACTTTCCTTGATTTTGCTGCTTTCAGTCTCATGGAAGTAGTGTTCTTTTGCATGCTGCTTTGAGTTTGCTGTCTAACACAAAAAGACATTTCAAAAGGCAGGATAGAAGTGTCATATTTGAGTCTTGATTCCTTTATTAAATTCAGCTTAGACTTGTTGGAACAGATCATGATGGAGTGTAAGAAGGAATATAAGAATAAGATTTGCCCTTACATGAGGCAAATATTTTCTCTAGTAAATTTATCTGGCTTAAACTTAACACTGGCAAGCGAGTGAGTGATCTGGGAAATATCTGCATTAGTACTAGATCCTGAGACTGCAGGCGGTAACTTGAAATGAAGCTGATGATGCTGCCATCCTGGATAGTAATGTGGAAGGAAGGGAATGAACTTTATTGCTATATAGGGTCATGTAACATCAGGCTTTTAGGGTAGATAAGTTTGATTTCCTTCCAGACAGGATAAGTAGCTTTCACATCTACTAAGCTGCTTTGTCACTTAAGTCTCTGCTGATAACTTTTCTATACAATCTTTCTCTATTTGGAGAATAAACCTGCATTTTTTTCCAGAAGCAGATGAAGCTTTTTTTTTCCAGAGATCTGCTGCAGGGGTGTTTCTGAAATCTGCTGTTGGTGGGAGAGCCTACTGACAAGCAGCACTTTGGATCTGCACATGGCACATGTGCTGGTAGTGCATCTGGTGGAAGCAACAAATGGAACCACTGCAGACCTAGGAGCAGACTAAGAAAAAATACCACCTGCAGGGAGTAGTGTGTAGATGCTGCTAAAGCATTTACCCTGTACCTCATTAGTGCATGGTACGGAGGTGAAGGGAGAAAAGTATGATGGATACTATGAACAGGAATGTACCTACAGGAACTGGACTTCAGAATGAGGGTGCACAACTTGTAACATGTGCAGAAAGCAGCAAGGCAATATGAAAGCTGCCTTTTTATTTGGCCTGGTAACTAATCCACTGGTCCTGAAGCTGGAGTTTGAACATGAGTGCTTCTGAAGATGATCTAGTTGTGCCAGACTTACTTGGAAGGGACATCCCCGGATGCCACCTTTATTGGAAAAAGGTGATGTGCACCAAGGTCTTTGTGCAACGCTTGCCAGTACTTGAGTGTTGCATAGCGCTTAGCATTACTGCTGCCATGATCTCTCTGCAGGTGACACCAGGCAGCTCGTGAGATCTGTTCTTGCCCCTGCGGGATTTGCAAGGCATGTGCAACAAGTTGAGTAATATTCCAGAAGAAGAGGCCAGGCAGCAGAAATGGTAAATCATGAACCTCAGAGATGTTCAGAGATGTTAGCAAAAAAGTTACCAGAGGAATTTGATGTCTGTGAAATGTAGAAGAGCCCTGGTAGCCATTATGACAATCTGTTATGAGAGCAAATCTGTGCTTCCTCGTTCAGCTGCAACAGTGAGTTCAAACAATCTGGGTCTTGACAGAACAAATGGAAGACTTGACATCTGTCAAATCTGTTCCTTGCTTTGGTTTTATTTGGTCAAAGGAAAGTGTCAGTTGATAAGCAACAAAATGTGGAGGCCATTGATTGCTGGTGCACTCCTGGAGGCGTGAGGAAGTTTGTCTTAGCTGTGTAAGATCAAGGTGAAACCCCCTCTCCAGGCATCAAGGCACCTGGGTGAGCTAGAAGTTCATTTCCATGGATTTTTATTTCACAATAATGTCACTGCCAAGCTTGTGCATGGGTGGATAGATGTCTTTAAACAACTAATAAGATTCATACTGAGGTGAATTCTTAAAACCTCTTCTAAACAACTATGAAAAATACAGAGAGGCTGAAAATACTTGGCATCTGTTTGTCTTTATTTCTTGTGTTTTTGTGTGGGTGTGTTTATATAATGGCTGTGTAGGACTAACTGCTGTCTGCTTTATGCTGTCAGAAAGATAATTATCCAGACAGGAAGACAGCTTTACAATGTCTACTCAGCTGTATTGTACTTTAACTACAATCATTCTTAATCTATTTTTCCTTTTTTTCTTCTGTCACTTTTTTTTGCACATTTTAAAGTCTTGTCTTTAGCTAAAATATTCTTTGAGTCAACATTCAGTATCTCCTCTTGGTCTTTTAATAACTGAAGTTCAGTTTACTGGAATAGATTTAATTCTGTATTTCCTTACTCATTCCTACTAAGCCACTTGTGATGTTACTGGTGGGTTAATTCATTCCCACGTGTCATGAAGGAAAGAGTGCTTATTAATGTGCCTCTTAAATCTTGCTTCCATTTCTTTCCTTTTTTATTTCTTTTAAAATTACTTTTACTTATGATCAATTAAATAATTCATGATTACTCTCAAGGGACATGATATAGTTGCAAGTTCCCCCCCAACACCCTTTCTGTTGGGCCTGTGTAGCTTCTAGCACCACCAGTGTGTTTGTGCTAGATGTGTGCTTTTCTTTTCTCCGGTATCCCAGACCAGGTTTGAATTTAAACCTTCAGTTAGAGTAAGGGGTTTTCTTTATGTTTCTTAAAGCAATTCCTGCAGCTCAAATTTGTCTAGATAATTGAATGTGATCAGGAATTGGAATTTTTTAGATGAAATTTTTGGATTCTTTAGCTTCAGTAAGACAAGGTGGAAGGGGGAGGAAGGGAAGAATCTCATGAGGAGGAATGAAGAAGATGGAGATGGACTTTTCTTGGTGGCACTCAGTGAAAGAACAAAAGCAAATGGCTGTAAACTGGAAATTATGGAACACTGGAAATTAAACTTTTTTGATTGCTAGCCTGGTCAGAGACTGAATCAGCACATGCTGTCCAGAGAGGCTATTGAGTGTCAGTCCCTAAGATACCCAGCTGGGCACAGCCCAGAGGAACCTGCAGCCTTGAGCAAGAGGGCTGGACTAGGTGATCTCTAGAGGTCCTGTCCAAACATTCTGTGATTTTGTGAAAACTAGTTAGTGGTCAATGTGAGATTAAACGGAAAGTGTATCAGATGCAGTTTATTGTCTGAATTTTGCCACTTGATATCTATTTTATACAGTATACAGATGTGTGCTTGTTTCCAAGAGTATGTTTTACAAACTGTTAGTTTAAATAGGCTTTAATAAATGCTATAATTACAACTTTAGGGGAAATCAGAAGAATAGGATAGATAAAATTTGCTTTTGTTGGTGTTTTCACTGGGATTATACCAATCCTATACACATGTATTCTTGCTGACAAGTGTTTTTTCTTTCGTATTCATGTTACCCAGAGATAGAAAATACATGTAACTGAGCCATGAATTTGATATTAAAAAAGTCTAAAACTGAGTGATTTAACTCAGTTTTGTTGTGCAACCATAGAACAATCTTTGATCACTTCTGCTCTTAGATGAAGCCCTCTGGTTATTTGTGTATATACTGGTCTACATGTATAATCACAGCAGATGAAAGGCCAGGATTAGCTAGAGAAAGTATGTGTATGTATAACTGCCTCTTGATTTAATAATTACAGGGATCCACAGAAGCCCTCAACTAACTTCTTAAAGACTTGACACTGTCTAATATTAGTCAGCTATTTGTAAAGCAAATTCATAAGTAATTCTAGGTCAATTTCAATTTTTATGTAACTCTCAGTTTCTGTTCTTTTTTCTTAGAAAGGAGCTAAAGTATCTGTCTTGGACACATCTGACACGTTTGATGGTGAGCTCTGGGTGAGTCCTGAAGCATCATGAATTTTTCAAGCCATGCCATGGCAATTAAATTAGGAGAAATAATTAAAAAATCTGGTAGTTATCATCTAGCTATTGTGTTAGCATCAAAGTAAGACTGGTTTCTGTACTCTTTAAAAATCAAATATTAGCTTATTATCACTTCAGTGAATTTCACAATGCTGTTACTTGCTAGGGTCAAAATTTAGTTACTTTCCAGTTAAATTCCCAATTCTTGGTTTTATAATTCAAATTGTATTTTTGGGGGTCTGACTAGTATTTTTCATTTTGCCATGTGTCAAGTGGATAGCTTGGCTGTGTTTTCTGTTTGGTAAAAGAGGAGTAGTTTTCTTTGTAGGTACCAAAGTAGTGTGTAAATTTGATCATATATGTTCTCATTATGGAAAAAATAGACTTGACAAGCTGTCATCTACCTGTGAATTAGAGAATTTAGGAAGAAACCACATGGAGAGATTTGGGTAGATATTTGACACTGGACTTGAAAAAAATTGGATTCTTGTACTAACTTAGGCAAATTTTACATGAGACACAGCTGCAAATGGCTTCAGCAGAAAAAATGGCCCTTATTCCTTTTTCCTATTTTGGCTGAATGCTGACACTGAGAATGCAGTTAAGGCTGTATGTTGAATTATTTATTTCCAGGTTCATTTCAAATCGGATTTACCCTGAGCTTCATATCAATATAGTAATTCCTCACACTTGAGTTCAGACATCCTTAACTGTCTCTTCCAGACAACAAGGACTGAGCTCTCTAGGCTGTCTGTATATGAGTGTAGGTGCTTAGTTCTGTATATAAGCATAGGTACTGAGTTCTACCGTTCCTAATTGCTCCTGATGATAAATGACAGAGGAGGATGCAATTATTTTGAATGCATATAGTGTTTTAATGCTGTGAATAAAGTCGAACTGTTGTCAATTGCTGTTAAGAAGATCATGTCAGTTATTTTTTGTTTTAAGAGGATAGTCTCGAATAAGCTCAGATAACATCCTGGGTGAGTGTGCAGGCAGACCTTGCTATCAAGCTTATCAAGTTGATATGGAAAGTAGGAGAAGAACAGGTAAAAATGAGGGAACTGTAATGTCTGCTGCTTAGAGAAATTATCCAAAAATATACTGAGAAATTGAGGTGGAATTCAGAGTAGGACTCTTTGGTAGGAGTATAGTATTTAGGAGAGTAGTAGGTGTAATAACTTGACATTGGTAGCTATGTTTACACTGGGCAGTTATTCTGTTAGATGACTTTACTATATAGCATTGAAAGTAAAAAGTAGCAAGCCATGTTTTGAAAAAGTTTCTTAATAGCGTGCTATTCATAAACATCATTTAGGACTGGATGTGTTAAATATAAACATATATTAAGCATCTGTGCACACAGATGCTTAATGTCACCTCCGAGGAGTTTCTGAAGCATCTAAACATGATAGATATCCAAATTCTATTAATTCTAATGGGATTTTAATTTTGGTTTCTAAGGTGTGTAGATTTCCTTTCTAATGTATGTTGTAAGGCACTAACTTGCCTTTGAAAAAGTTTAGGGTGATTTGATGCCAATGCAAATGACCAACTGCAGCATTCAGCTCTGCTCGGACTGGACAATGCGCTGCTTCGGAAGTGCTCCGCTTTCACTTTTATAAGATAGCATTGTGCTGACCGTCAGCTGAACTGCCATATGGGCAGAATGGCAGTGCAGAGACTTTAAGCAAAATCAGCATAACGACAGTGTGCTTGGACATTTGCCCTCTGCAGAGACATACCTACCAGGCTTTTCTGAAAATGTCATTTGGACAAAAAGAAATACAGATTAAATGCATCAACTGTATTTTCGTTGTAAACCATTGGCTCAGAGAATGACATTCCCCAGAATCTGTGGGTAACGAAAAGCAATTTGGACTGTAATTTAAATGTCAGAGTGTCATGTTGCTGTTTTACCTTCTGCATTTGAAGATGTCTGGGAAAGGGCACGGTGGACTGAAACACCTCCACGAGAACCTACCTGAGCAGGATAACGGAAAGAAATGATTGGGGAAGCAGAAGTCAAGTACTTCATTATCTGTGGAAGGAAAACTCTGAGCTAAGTGAAATAAAAGTAAATTACAACAATTATGAACAGGAGTCTTTAGAGGACAGAGGAAGTTATTTGTGTGGTCTTATAAATGACTTTGAATACTTGAAAGGATTAGAATAATGAAAACTTAGTAACTTAATTGGCTAGGTAGTAGTGTAGTTAATTGATATTGATATTAATCAAGATGAAGTGTCTTTGGGTTATATGTGCTCTTACTAAGAGGCAGTTGCTTCCTAATCCAAAATCCTATTGATGTTTGTGTTCCACCCTTGTCCTTCGGGAGGCTTCCAGCTCCTGGCATCTCGCAGGCTCTGACCAGCCCTTCCTACCCCTGAGTCGCTCCCATGAAGAGCAGCGAGGGCTAATTAACAAATTCTGTGCTACTGAATGACCAAAGGATATACTGATAACTTCAGCCTCCGTTCTTCCAGTGACTATAGCTTTGATTCTCTTTTATAGGTCCTGGTTTGTGTGAAGTCCTGTGTTTCTTGAACTATCATCACATGTGGAGTAGATGTCCTATGGATCCTAGATATCTGTTTTGTGGCTGTTTGTAAAGGAGCCTGGACTTGGTGGCCTAGGTGACTTACCCAGAGGTTCATGCATAAATGTCTACAACCTTCAGGACATCAAGCACTTTCTTTTTTTATACTTTGTAAATTAAAAAAGTAATAATACTCTCTGACTGGAAAGATTAGCTTTCTTGGTTCTGTTTCAGCCAGTGCAAAGAATAGTTGGATGCCCTTCTAAAGGCTTCTTTTGTTTGTTTGCTTGTTCAACTGTGTCTTTGTGCATTTTTGTGAGAAAATTAGCATTCTGGTTTGTGGTTTCTTTTGTTTTCTTTTTTTTTCTTGTCAAATTTTAGCAGTGTTTGGAGGAATAAGAATGTGACATAGCAAACTGGAAACTTTCTATGGTATTTGCGAGGGAGGTTATTGAATTTCATTAGGGAAAGTTGGGAATTTTAAATACACTCAATGCTTTATAAATAAAATGTGCTTAGCTCCTGCCTAATGGAAATGTGATATTTAGTTTCACATCAATTTTGGAGCAGGCTGTTTTAAAGCATCCTTTAATGTTGCATTTATTGTTTCCTATGGAAGATAAAGTATTTGTTGTGTTGTTCCTATGGAAGATAAAGTATTTGTTGTGATATAAAACTGTGGTTGGTTCTATGGTTCGCAGAAGGGGAAGAGTCGTCATGGGCTGGAGAGGGAGGGAGAGAGAAGGAACAGATAGAGCACAAACCTGAGCTGAAGTGCGGGGGGATGCACTGCTGAAATCAGCACAGAAGATTTAAGAGCCTGACAACATTTCTGTGGAGCTTTTATTGCTAAATTTTAATGATTTTTCACCACTTCTTAATCACTTTTCCTGTATCACTTTAACTTCAAAGCTTGTTTCTTGTTTAAATCTGAGGTGGATTCCTCATTCTCTGTTGCCTGAGGAAAAGATGCCTTTTAAATTCAGACACTCTCCATTATACCACATAAGACAGACTTGCATGGAGGAAGTACTTGAAGCATGACTCTTGGAACCTAATGGAAACAAAGCCCTTTCACAAGCAAAAAGTGTGTGATTTTATTATTGTTCTTCCTTCAAATAAACACTCATTCATTCGATATCATCAGGAGAAAATAAAATCAAAATTTAGAATAGAAATACAGTTATTTTGAGTACTGTAAAGAAAATACAACAGGAAAACACTTATTTTGAGTACTGTAAAGAAAACCAAAGAAGTGTGGTTTGCAGATCCAGCCTTATGTTCTTTACTTTGCTGTCACTCAGCTTTTACTTGGAAACTGTTCTGAAAAGCTTCTAGTGCAGTTAAGAGGATGCAAATTGTGGTCTTGGTTATCTCAGTGTGTTAAATCATTTGCTAAAATAATGATTATAATGCTTAAATACTGTATTGGTGTGTTTATAAATTTATAGTAATATATATGTGTGTAGCTTTTGATTTCTGCTAGTTAAAATACTCTGGGGGTGAGGAAACTCACCCTGCCTTCTATACCTGGAAATGCCAACAAAGTCAAGGGGATTTATGTACACAGTACAGTTTAATTTGTGTTCTTTATTTTTCCACTAATTAGAACTAACAAAGTAAACACTGAGTAATAAAACATAGGGGAGAGAACACAGAACCATATAATTCCATACTTAACCATGTTTAAAGGACAGCTAACAATCCACATTTCAAAACATAATTAACTTTTAATATATTATCATATAATAATATATTATCTCGGGTTTTAGAAGGTTATTTCAGTGGAACTGAATCAGCAATGCAAACAACTGGACATCAGCAAATGATTTCCGAATCCTTGCATAAACAAGTATCTTACATTGCTAAATCCATGCCTTGTAAAATTTGCAAATAGCAGCTCTGTGGAGCGTGCTTGCAGGCAGTGCCTTCGTGCGGCTCTCCATTTTGTGCACTTTAAAATGTGATTGCTCTGGAGACTGGAAGTTGCCTATTTTTAGAAACTATAGAGATGGCTGATGCTTACACCAGTGCAAGGAATAACACGTTAATTTAATATTCATGATTGTTTGCTTCTGGCTATTAAAAACTCGAGAGCCTCAGTCCTTTGTTTTGTAAACAAGCATATAAAAAAACAAGAAGAGAAATCTGAGGAGAGGAATAATAAACTAGACATAGCCAACGTCAGTATGAAATTTGTTAATTCATCTTTTTTGACTTTTATTGAGCTCTTCTGTGAGGTGTTTAGGAAAGGGTACAATGACCCTAGAATAGAACAGAGCTTGGAAGTTAGCCCTGCTTTGAGAAGGAGGTTGGACTAGATGACCTCCAAAGAGCCATTCTGATCTATAGCTCTAGGAAGGTAAGAGAGGGAAATGCTGCTAAATTGTTGCTCTTTTAGATCACTCTCGTGTTACTCATCAGAGACTGTAGGTTTTCTTAAAAAAAAAAACATTAAGAAAAGTCTTTTAAAATGCAATTGAATGGAAGATGTACAATAGCAAGCATTTTATGGTTTGTGTTGAAAGCTTCCATTGCAGGTATATTATGTTTTTTTGACATAATTTATTTAACAAAAAGTAAACTTGATTTATTTTAAGACATATCTGATGTAGAGTTAAGAGTTATTTAAATCCATAAGGTGTTGGCAGTATTTTTATGAAAATATGCTTTATTAATAAGTGGATGCAAGTTTAAATAGTTAATCTACTCACTGAAATTCTCAAAATGCATTTGTAAGAAGCTGACTTTTTCAGTATGTGCTGAGGATAAATGGTTATTCCAATCTAAAAGAAGTTTTAGTCACCCGCTCCGGAAGAAAATTTAATCTATTCTGACATAGACAGCCAGTCACGCAAGGGGCACACAGGCAACAACACAGTCGGAAATGTACTTTCTAAAGACAGCATCACATACTGAAATCATTCAGGGTCAGCTTTTAGACATTACTCAAGAAAAAACAAGGTTTAACTTCACCAAATAAATGCCTCATAGTGAATAATGCACCCAGCTTTAGCTGTAAATGCCGTTTGCTCAACTGCTTAACTCTTCATCCCCTTGGCCAAGGTTTATAGGGGTGTGAAATGAAGCTTAACTTTACAAATGTGGAAAGTATAGTAAAATTATCCCCTTTTGTGAAATTAGAAGGAATAAGCTTCTGATGGCTGTTTATGCACTGTGCTAATAGATTATAAAAGATTAAAAGGGAATTTTAATGAAGTGAAAAGCAGCCCTTGCAGCTTCTAACCCTTATGATTAGAGGAGCAGAAGCCAGGGGATTTAGGAGGGTTTAGCAAGATGAGGTTGATGGTGCAGGGAGATTATGACTTGCAATTGGAACCAGTTGCTTCTCTAACTTGTGTTTCCTTAGCTAGTGTATTCAGGACTCCAGTTCTTTCAAGAATAATGAGAGGGAGAGGGGAAGAGGAAATACAGCTTTGAAACAATTTCAAGACTTAACTAATCAACAGTCAAACATCAAGATGCAGAAGAAAACCTCGTTCTTTTTTTATATGTGCATGGGTGCAAAACATATGCTCGTGAAATTGCTTGGGGAAATGTCATTTCTCAGGGTTTGTGTCTACACTTTCTTTGACATCAGAGGACTTTCCCATTTTGCTTCAGATTTAAGTGTTTTAGTTATTTTAGAGGCCAAGAATTTCAGTTCCACCTCCTGTCCCCTCCTCTCTCTCTCCCTCTCATAGAACCAAGAATTTCCCACTTACTGGAATATAAATTTTATTGTAGTTTTTTTTTTCAGTATTTTTGAAAAACTGAATGGAGGAACTTGAGTGATCTGCCTTGGAAAATGAAGCAGTGGCCAGATAACTTGTTTGGAATAGAGGTCCAAAGCAACAGTCTGAAGCAGGTCTATGACAAAACTGACTTAGTTTCCATGGTCTCAAAAGGGCAGTAGTCACTGAGGTGTTAGACACTTGTGATGATTTTCTTTTTTATTTTTAGTAATGGGGTACCTAATTTTATGACTGAAGGAACTTGAGAAGCAACAAAAGATTTTAGCCTGGCTAATGGTGGGACCTCTTTGGTGTCAGCTCACTTCTGTATGTAACTATCTGTATGTAACAAACATATCCTCGTATGTAAAGTGCACTTTTAGGATTATCACAACTAATATCAGGGCTAGTCAGTTCAGTACTTTGGGGATTGTATATTATATCCACTTCTGTGATTGCTTAAAAGGGAAAAGTCCAGTTTCTTTTGAGGTTGGATAAGAGAAAAGGTCTGTAAAGTGGAACCTTGTGTACTGATGTCACAGTGTTATATTTAGGGGTTAAAAGCTACTCAGCTCAAGTCAGTGGAGTTCCCTATTTTTATATTTGTGTAACTGATACAATTTGGCACAACTTCTTTTAACTTATAAAAGCTGAACTTAAAAAATGCAACTTGACATTGAAAGCAATAGCAAAACCAATTTGTGGTCCTATCTGCTCAAGGCAAAGATAAGGTTACCTTTCTTTGTCAACAACTTTTTTGCTAGACAGCTACACTTACAGGTTTTAATGGTAGGAAGCAGTTGCTGCATAAATCTGAACAAACTCTGTTTGAGAAGAAATTGAACTGTATGTAGATTCACTTGTAGGGGATTCAGTTTGTCCATCTTGATCTTTCTGATTCCTCTGAGATTAGCTTTGACTTTCTAGATTGGATGACAGAGGAATCTTGCTGAAAACATTGCAATGAGTCTCTTCATAAACTTTTTTTTTAATTTCAGTGTAACCTCTCCACTGAACCAGATGTGTTCCTAGCCTTTTCTGATTTTGTTGTAAGCTTTTATATAATTCCAGAGAAAAAGATGAGCTGTTTTTTTTTCCCTTACTGCTACTCTGGAGTATGAGTACTTTCTTTTTCCCTTAGTAGTGCACATAGTACACAATAGGTATAGTCGCCTTTATATGACCACTTGAATGGCTGTTTTGGCCATTTAAATCTTAACTATTTAGATGATGTTTAGATGGTCTGATATTCTCGCATAAGTTCAGATCTTGCTGCTGCTGCTTATCTCTAAATACTTTGCAATGTTCTTCTGACTTGTTCATTTTTTCTAGTTTCCCTTTCAAAATATTTTATTAGTACAGGACTTGCAAAGTATTTGGGCTAGTCATCCATGAAACATGCTTTGGGAGTTTAGACTACAACCTCTGCTATGAGGGGCTTATAGGATAGTTTAAATAACAGGTTATTTTCTAAGTAAGCAAAGCCATTACAACATTTTAAGTATTTGTACACCTTGCCATATTTCTTGTTTGGTATTTTTCAAGACAAGTATAACTTTATTTATAGTGATGAGCAAGCTTGATTCTGCTGTTCAGACTGGGTCCTCATGTGAATATGTTATGACCAACAGTGGAGCCAGACTCCATGAGAATGTAATAGTTATCTCAGAGCTTGGTGGAGCTCCAGCAGCTCTTCAAATAAAGAACAAAGTGGCTGGTGTAGCTGAAGCGCTCAGCGTTTAGGGAAATGTGTTAGCTGTGGCTTCCAGAGATGGAGACCTCAGATTTACTCTTTTTAAACACTGAAACAGTCCAGCTGGTGACTGGCCTTGTCGTCACATGTGTTGTTTTTCACTGATGTTACTGAAGAAGAAAATGCATCTCCTTGAGAATGGAGTAGTCCAACTTCAGCCCCATACATGGAATCCAGCTTTGAGAGAATCTTTTCCTTATGCTCCCAACCCATTTATTTTCAGCATATGTGGCCATTGCTGACTGAGAGAAATGAATGTACTAAACCTCCATCCAAAACATCTGGAAACAGTAGGATGCCACTTAATCTTTCATGTTGTTAGTATTATGGTTTTATGGCTGTTACCATCCTGATGTAGGGAAGAAGCCCAAAGAAAATTATTTTGGTAATTTTTTAGCTATATGATAAGCTAATTTATTAAAATAAAAAGAAAATAGGTGGTATTGGGCCTTTGAAAGATACAGTTTAACATCTTGGAAAATAAGGTTTTATCATCAGTTAGCATGTAGCATTCTTCCCCGCAAACACCCAAAAAAGGTATAGCCAGGACTGGTGTACTCAAAAATGTGGTCAGATTTTGAGATGGGTAGAATAGGTTGCCTTCTTCTGAGCATCTGGACCTAACGTCAACAGAAAAGGAGAAAACAACAGCAAAATAGTTTATGTTTTTTCTAACATTTTTTCTTAGAATGGTAAGAAGACGGGAATATATGCTGACTCAGCCCTGTAGCTTAGATGGGAGAGAGGCAAAAGACAGAAGTTGAAATGGTGATTATTAATTTAACTTTCTTAAAGATTGTTCTGTCTAAAGTAGTTGCAATTTATAGATAAACCTTACACAATAGCAAGCAGCCCTTGAAAGCAACTCAATAATGAGAACATCTAAAGAAATCCCACCCTCCTCAGTGATTCTCCAGGGAGCATAAAAGGAGCATAAAGTTATTATTTGCTCAGCTGTAGTTTTGCAGTTGTTTATAAAGCGGGATATTACAACAGCAGCAATACATTAGTCCCAGCATTTCAGTGTCCGAGAGGAAAGTAGCAGCTGATCACTGTGCAAAATGTTCCAAGGTGCAGAGGATCAGCATGCAAAATCAGTGTGCGAAGCTCTCAGTGTGAATTTCATGCTTACCTTTTGCAGGAATTGCTAAGAGGAGGTTGGTGCTTGGTCTTTACCACCAGAGGTCTTCAAAGAATGTGTTATGGACGGGTTTTCAGTGATTGGAAATGAAAGGGACATCTTACAGTCGCAGCTGACAGAAATAGTTGGGAATAATTTACTCGAGTAAATTTACTTCAAGGCACTATTAGAATGGTGTAAATCTGAGGCACAGAGTTTGTGCCACATGGAATTTCTGCTAGAAAATAGGAGGTGCTCTAGTCGTTCCGCACAGCTGTCTGGATGTGTGGTTTTCTAGTGTCCTGGCTGGTGAGGTAGAGATTTTCATTGTGAAGAGCTAGCAAGAGGTGCTGATTATTTCTTGAAGGAAGACTGAAGGAAGATTTCAGCAAGCAAAATTAAGCATTTCCTAGAGGGACGGCTGAGGGACCCCGGGGAAGAGCAGGGTGCTCTGGGTGATGGCCCTGTGGCAGAGGTGGCTCTCCTGAGCTGACAAGGGCTCTCCCAGCCTGGAGCCTGCCCGGCCTCGTGTGCCAAACTTCCACCTGGTGCTGGGCTGGAGCCCTCCCACTGGGCTCGGATGCGTAGGCTGCTATTTTGGTTGTGCCTACCAGAGAGCAGACATATTTTATGGGCTCTTATACCTCTTTCCCTTGCTTCAGGAAGGGAAATGATTTCTGGCAAAATTTATCTTCAATTTTTTTTTTTCATTTTTTAAAATTGTTTTTGTGCTAAAGAAGTGACACTTTCCTTTGTATTATCACAGTGTAAATATAAGTGTTTATATTTTGAAATATTTCCCTAATGAAACATCTCTTAAGCTCATTTGAATGAAGTCTATGCATTAGGGGAAAGAAAACATTAGAACACGTAAAGGCTTGTCAAGCATCATGTATTCATAAAATACAAATCACATTTTTGTAAATGGGGACTGAAGTGGATTTACCTATGCTTTTTTATTTTTAAAACTGTGAGAAAGTGAAAGCTCAATCAGAAATGAACAGGGGAGAGTGCTGCTTTTGGCCTCCCTTTGCTGTCCTTTTGCCTGAAATAATCATCATATTGCCTGTGAATTCAAGGTATGACTGAGTTTATTATATCGGGAAGTGGTGGGGGAAAGGACTGGGGATAAAAAGCAGTGAAGCTTAGATACAAGGTGCTGAGTGATCTGGGTATCTTGAAATTGTGGAGGGCTGCAGTGTTAGACTCCAGTTCTGTTACAGATATGCACAACCTCTTCTCCCTTTCCCAATGCCTGCTTGGATTCCTGTTTTAAACCAATGACATTTCCTGTGTGAAGGGAATTCCACCTTGAGAAGGACCTTTTAGGTACATGGAATGAAGTAAAAAGAAATATAAGATGAAGAAAGCTTCCACTTTCATTCAGACCCCTTGCTCTGCCACATTCTCCACAGCTCTGTGTGTGACTGGATTCATTCAGTGTTTGCACTTTCTGCCATATGGGGATTGTTTAATTTGTCTGGGCATAGGGCAAGACTGTCTATTCCTTTGAGGACCTCCTATTTTACTCTTGTTAGAGATGTGCTGTTCTAAGCCAACCTTTCTTAACCATGTGTTACTGGCTTCCTTATAGGCCCTGATACCTTCTCATCTTTTCTGGAATATGCTTGGGTTTACTTTGGTGTAATGAAAGCTTCTAAGAAGCATCAGCCTCCAGCTATAGAGCAGGTCATATTTTGGAGTTGGATATAGTCTATGGTAAAAAGAAAAGCCAAAGTACTGTACTGTGGCTGAAATTTTTGGAACCAGTTTTCAGTACAAGACTGGAAAGAGTGGAACCAGACAGGTCATGAAAATACTAAGTCAGCATATTTCATCTCATCCATCATAAACTCCCTGGAGTGAGTAAGGCTTTAGAAAAATAAAACACTTTCTATTTTGTGCCCTAAAGTGAAAGACTTGGTAAATGTACTGCTGACAGATTTATGGGTTTTTTTTTGTTTATTTTTGTTTTTGTTTTCTTAGCAGTGACTTAGGCAGCAATGAAACATCAAGAGTTAGTAACTACCTGGTCTATTTGGTGTGCTCCATTTTCTCCTAACAGATCCTACTTTGAGTTAGCATGGTAAGGCCATTCCTTGCTTCTCTGACAAACAAAAACTACCCGAGTTGTGTAGATGAAATCTCAGCTCTGGCACTGATGCCAGAGCCATATCTTAGAATCATCACTCCTGAGGAGACCTGCAGATTCCGTCCATCTTTGGCTTATCACTAACAATTGAAAACCAGCATTTTCCCTGTGATAAATCTTTTAAAACAGCTATGACTGCTAACAGTTTCCTGAAATCCTAAGAATATACAATAGCTTTCCAATTGCATCTTACTGACATGATGTAAGAAAACATCAGTTCTGCTTTCCTGCTCTAAACCTGCTGAAAACAATATAAGTCTTGGTGTTTTTCTTTTTGCTGATTTCTCAGGAGAAATTAAATACATCAGTAAAACCAGCAAGTAAATGACATATGGAAAACAGGGTCAGAAATTATTTTTAAAAAATCACATCTATGTAGAAAAATTGCTAATTAAAGAAAAGGCTGTAGAAAGGCTGTAGACTTTAGATATAATATTAAGATTGACAGAATCTCTTAAAATAGTTTGTTTTGTCTGTCATCATGCAGATAAAAATAAAACATTTAAAAACTGTGGAATTTTTAAAAAACCTTAGGTTGAGGCAGCCAAACCAGAGGCCTTCATTTTCCTTTCATTCTGTTCCTGGCTCTAAAATATTTAGCTGTTTGATTTAAGGCAGGCAGGCAGGCATCCTGAAAGCTATTTTCCTTGTTTTAGCCTGTAGACACCAAGCTGCCATGATTATAGCTGGTGTTTCCATATGTCCAGATACTGCAGGTTTTAAGGGACTGAAATAAAAAACATAATTAACTTCCTTCAAATTCTGTGAAATAGGAAGATCAATAAAGGTTAGAGACCCTAAAAGTATCAGAGCTGCATGAAAAGTTTCAAAATGAGATTAAAGTTCACTTAGAAATACCCTGAAGTTTTAATGGAAATGTCTTAAACACCCAAATCAATCACTGGTTATCACTAAGAATAACGAGATATTTAACTATGCATTGGTGGTTCCAATCCTTATGAAATTCCACCATTTTGTTGGAATTCCACCATTTTGTCTGAATATTATGTTTTCTGGCATGCCTTTCAAATAGAATAGCAACTTTTAAAAGCTGTTATGTGCACAAGTTGTAAAACCAAATGCAGTCTTAGCAGCTGTGATACAAGACTAAGGTGTTCTCAGGACTACCTTAAACTTATGATTTGCTGCAGTGATTCTGGCAAAAGTGCAAACCTGGGTACACACACACAAAAGAAAAGAATAAAACACACTTGTGTCAGACAGAAAAGCCTGATTCAAAACTGTAGATTCAGAGAGCTCTAATGATTCATAACTCAGAGCTGGACTTCTCATGTAGCCTCTGTTCTCAATGAGCCAGACAACTCTCATCGGTGTTTTGAGGAGTTATATAATGAAAGTTTACATCTGAATTTCTCTGCTTGTAAACCTTTCTAGTATCTGTCAAGAACAAGTCTGTTTTGTATAATTTTGTATATCTGCACCCAAACTCAACTGAAGACAAACATACAAATCCCAAAGGATTTGAGGGTTTGAAATAACTGCTGTTTGAAATAGTAGCACAAAATAACTTTCACCTCTTAAGTGGTTCTTGAATTAAACAAATATCTGAGGCTCATGCAAACTGAATTTCTTTTCAGCTGTGTTATGCAGTCTTATATTTGACAACTCTATACAGGCAAATAATATAAATGTTCCTTTTCTTGGAGCTGTCATTGGTTGGGAATGCTGACTAGCAACAAACCTTGGAGATGGAAGTCAGCTGTCTCTCAAAACTTTCAAAAACAGTTTTCTCCTGGTGAGACCATGGTGTGATAACTAACACCATAAGAGCTTTTCTAATTGCCACTCCACTGTATTCAGTGCGTTTATGCTTTTATGCAGTGAACAGAGTGAACACGAAGATCTGAGCTGATGACTACCAATAATAATAAATTTGTCTTCCTCTATGGGCAGAGATATAAATTCAAGCAGCTACTGTAGTTTTGTCTGATGTGAACGTATACAATCCTATGGTAATTCTGGGATATTATTAGGTAACTAAGGCAGCCCAGTAAAGCTTGACCTCCTTGGTACTGTGGTGTTCTCAGGATTGATGTGGCATGTAAATGTGTTTTTTTTGTAATTGTAAGGAGTATAGAGCTTCATAGAGCTTCATATGTTAATTTAAGAACTGACATTTTTGTTTTGAATTTTGTTTTGAAGGAAGAACACTGAATAGAGACAAGACCTATTGTGATTTTCTGATATAGACTATTAAAATATTATTTCTAAAATGAGTTTTCTATTGGGAAGCAGTTTCAGAACATCATTTCTTTGATGGACCAAGACCCTTGCTTTCATTTTAAGCCTTCATTTATGCACAGTCAGTTTAGGCTGTTTTAAATCCATTGCAGGGTATGATCTTGTAAAATGCTGAGTGCTGCTTGTGAAAAGCAAGGCAGGTCCTATTTCCTTGATTGAATTATGTCCTAAGCAAGAAGAAGAACCAAATACAGAAATGGAAAAGGAATCTGATTGACAAAGAAAGGTACAGCTTGGAGGTCAGAAAGTGCAGGGATAAAATGAAAGTTGCTAGAAGTCCATCTGATTTTAACCTTAAAAACGAAATTAAATAGTATTTTTTTCTGTGTGTGTGTGTGTATGTGTGTATGTTTGTATATATGTATATATGTATATATATGAAAAGAGAACAAGAAAATAGAAAACGATCTGAAAGTATTGGGAAACAAAGATGGGCAAGATTAAAAACACTTGAGATGGAAGAAGATCATGAATACCTTTTTTTTTTCCTCTAAAAAAGAGCCCGAGGAAATACAAAGATGGAGATATTGACAGGGAAAAAGGGCATCAATGTTATCATAATGTCAGAAAAAGAAAGACTGAACAGCCTGAGGGGAAAGAGTACCCTGATACGCTCCATCCCACAAAGGCAAGGGATAGGTTTTTTGTTTGTTTTTTGAGAGGAGAGGAAAAAGGCAAGTATGACCCTAACAGGAATAGCAAAGTATCTATATGCTCATATGAAGCAAAAGCCACAGGCATTGTTCACACCTATGCCCAGACCTCTAACAGTCTTTTGGAAGGCTGTCGTAATCCATCACCAGCCTTCGGATTCAGATGTATGTTACAATCCACAGCAGGTCCAAAAATGTCTCCAAAGATAATCAGAGGAATAGAGAAAGAATTGAAGGATTTTAAACTGTCAAAATGAAGACAAAGAATTTCAAACATTACTTATAAATACACAAGGGAAATGCTTTTTAAATTGAGTATTAAAACCTTTTTAAACTGAGAAAAAATATCTGAAACAAGAACTAATAATTATACGCTTGCCCTGAAGTAGGCTAAAATTAAAAAAAAAAAAAAAAAGCCTGTATAAATATAGTAGTATAGCAGTGAAATTTCTACTTCCAATTGTCTCCCAACAGAGGGAGTGAAACAAGAAACAGACAGCTTTAAGATGGAACCTGATAATTAGGTGGTTCTCAGCTACTTTTGCTTGTAGGTGTTTCTGTTAATTAAACCCAGGAATTTTTGTAGTGCATAAGCAGCCAGAATATGAAATGTACAGATAAAAGATGTACAGATAACAAGTTAACTAGGCAATATTATATGGCTAGTTTGGATTATCACATGTGTTCCCCTTCCTTCTATTAGATACATAATTGCATAACTACAGGATAATATGCCATTTTTAGGAAGACAGTAAACATCACACTAGGGAAAGAGGGAAAAGTTCATTCCTTTTTACATATATGCATGTAAGTAAAAGTCATACTGTTTGGCTTAGCTGTGGTCTGTTAGCAGCACAGCCCGTTGAGTTGGGATCGGAGTTATGTTCACTCAGGAATGCATCTGTGTGTTGACAGATGATTACACATCGTTTTCTAAGGGCAAAGGATTGTGGTACAGTGTAGTTACTTCTGTAGGGCAGCAGAAGTGAATTTGTCCTAAGCCACAAGCATTAGCTAGAAAGACAAAAGCCAGAAAATGAAATAGGCAGCGTCATAATTGAATAAGGGAACAGCCTTGCTTCCTCAGTGAGTAACAGCATAACAGCTGCTAATTTGTTCAAATTGTACCTGAAATGACCTTATTTATGTAAGAAGCATTATTTTTCTTTTTTTTTAATGGAAGGAGAATCTGGAAATTAGAAATATGCTGTAAAATAATAATAAAACTATGCACAGTCAGTGCATTGTTTGAGAGAGAACACAGTACTCTCTGTTGCAGTAATGAAATGTAAAAGATGACTATATATGGATACACTTGAGGCACACAAATTCCTGGAGAACACTAAAATAACTCCATATAATTCAATAATCCTGTCCTTGGAAAGGATAAGCCTGAGCGAGGCATTTTCGAGGGCTTCCTATAAGTATTTTTCTAATATTCAGCCTCATTGAAATAGTCAAAGAAAACCTCAGGACTATATGTGAATGTATAAAAGAAATGAACTGCTTTTAATTCTTACTCTGTTTAGTCAACCTATTTCTTTCCAAACAGATAAGCCTGTCATTTTCCTGTATTCTCCCTCTTTTTCATTTCTCCCTCTTTTTTTTTTCCATTTGATGAATCTGTACTATTTGTTCTGTTGGTTCCATCTTATTTCTCTGGCTGCTGCTTTAGAATCTCCATTAATGGTTTTTTTTCTCTTCTTATTTGAACTCAGGCATTCAGGGGTCCTGCTTTTACTCCCTTTTCTCTCCCTGTTTTTTGTATATGAATGATATAAAGCATTCTGAGAGCTTTTGCTGGATTCTCTTTGCAGACAACTCCCAAGCTTACCTCCTCACCCCATTCTGTCTCTCAATTTAGTTTCATGTTTCAGCG
>JAUBNY010000700.1:5375913-5402280 GCA_032275445.1 Crypturellus soui
TATTCCGTCCCAGTGCAGGACCCTGCACTTGTCCTAGTTGAACCTCATGAGGTTCCTCTCTGCCCAGCTCTCCATCCTGTCTAGGTCTCTCTCAATGGCAGTGCAGCCCTCGGGAGCGTCAGCCACTCCTCCCAGTTTGATGTCATCTGCAGACTTGCTGATGATGCAGTCTGTGCTCTCATCCAAGTCATTGATGAACAAGTTGAAGAGCACTGGGCCCAGTACTGACCCGTGTGGGACACCACTGGCCACAGGCCTCCAACCAGACTTGGCCTCATTTATCACCATTTTATCACTATCATTTCTGACTACCCTCCGGGCTCTGACATTCAGACAATCCTCAATTCACCTCACTGTCCACTTGTAGACACAAGTTGACAGAATCAATTAGAGCGGCAGCTATTGTTTCTTTGCACTCTTTTGGAGTATTAACAAGCACCTTGACACTTGTACAGAAATCATATTGGATAAATTATTTTATATTATTGTATCTATTTCATCACCCACCATTTAGTTAGGATGAAAATTCCTGCAGATTTATAGGATGAAAATTCCTGCAGATTTATAGGATCATTCTGGAAATCAATAAACCCTCCCACCTTATGCAGGATGAGGACTGACTACAAGAGAAGCAACTTTACAGGAAAGGACCTGGGGGCCCTGGTGAACATGAAGTTGAAGATGAACCAGCAATGTGCCTTGGTATCTATACAGGAAAACCATGTCCTGGGCTGTGTTAGGAAGACCATTACCGGTAGGCTGAGGGAGTTGCTCCTTATATCTGCCTCAGCACTGCTGAGACTGTAGCTGGAGTGCTGGGTCCTGTTCTGAGCTCTCCCGTGCAAAAGATACATGGACAGTCTGGTGAAAGTCCAGTGAAGGGCCACAGAAATGATTAAAGAATTGGAGCATCTCCCGTATGAAGAGAGGCTGAGAGAACTAGGTCGATTCAGCCTGGAGTGGAGAAGGCTTGGGGAAGCCTGATCAATGTTTAGAAATAAAGAAGAGGAACAAGGGAAGGGGTAAGAGAGTACCAGATTGTCCTTAGTGGTATTCAGTGACAGGACAAGAGACAGTGAACACAAACTGAAATACAGGAAAAACTATTTTAAGATAAGAAGATTTTTTTTTCACTTTTCACTCTGAGGATGGTCACTGAAACAGGTTTCACTGAAACAGGCACTGAAAACACAGATTGTACTAGACAATCTTCAGTAATGTGGTGAAGCTCTGTTTCTTTATATTTCCAGCAACATGTTGTACTAGAAGCTAAGCTATTATGTGAAATTAGTTCTAGCTGTCAACAGATTTTAAGGCAGAATGGTAGAAGAGTTGGTTTTAGCTGCATGGGAGAGACTTTAATTGTTTGGAAATCAGTCTCCATAAGATCTAGTATTGGTGTCCTTTATAGAGAGAAGCAGACCAGAAAGATAATCTTGAATATGTTATTTTGCAACCTTGGGATTTTTTGAGCCTAACCATTCAACATGAATTCACAAGCTACTATCGAGGAATTTGAATGAAACTTCCCTCCCTTCCTCTCCCCAAAGAAGTTTATGTTCTTAAAATGCCTGTAAACCTTGTAAAGTCTGATAGTCTGAGAAGTGACTTTTTTTGTTTATGGAGGTGGATATGGAAGCCTAGAGGAGGGACTAAAACTCAGGCTGACCAAAATATAAAGAAGTCATGCATCATGGCATTTGTCTTGTCACTGACATCTGTGGGTCCAGTCCATGAAAGGGACCAAGTAGGAAATAGCCCCCAAACTTACCCAAAAAGGGCTGTCCAGTTCCACCTCCCTTGCCTCCTGCAGCTGCCATCCAGAGGATCAGAACCTGCTCTTGGTTCTTTGCAGTTGCTTACTTGCTGAGTCCCCACTTGGCCCAGTAGAAGTCATACTTTCTATCAGTCCTTTCTATCAACCAGAGCCCCAAGTTGCGAAGCTGTTTGTAAGAACAAACTAAGTTCAAAGCCAGTTTGTTATGTATATTATTTTATTTAGGCAATATAGCAAATGGAAAACATAATGTTATGTGTCTTTTAAAACAGAGCCAAACAACAAAATGAAAATCCAAAGAATGCAGGCTTAAGCTCTACCTCTAATCAATACCTTGGAGATATTATCTGGCATTTTCTTACTTGTTATCAATTGTCTACATGTGTAATATGCATTTGGATTTGCTTATTTATTTTGCCTGTGTTCACTGTATGCATGAAGCCCTTCAGTGAATCCTTTCCCAGGTGACAGACATTGTTAACTTATTTGACTGTTTATCTATTTATCTTCTATTTTTTGTTTATTTCTTTCTTTTTTTTTTTTTTTTTGCAAAACCCTAATAATTTGTTTCAGGCCCAGAAAGGGTTGCTTTAAGCTGATATTCCCAAATGCCCCACTGGATCATCCAATCTATCATATGAATATGCTGATATGGGTACACACAAATGTTGCTATATTTAGCTTTCTTTATAAAAGGAAAAAAGAGCAAAGAATTCTGTGCTGATCTTGGTAATTTTTGTGTGTATGTGTTGTGATGAAAAACACTTTAAAATTTGTAGAATGTACAAAAAGTGTAGTACACACACAGTAACTCGTACTTTGCTAAACTTTGCAGAATAAATAGAGCAACTATGAACAAAGTATAACAGTGCATTTAAACCTGTAGGACTAATTCAGAGGGTTCCTTAAATATGTGTACATTCTCATACATCTGAATTTTTAATTTGTTTTTTTCTATAACATCAATACTATATTTTGCAGGTTACAAGCAACTTTTAAGAAAGTCTCTCCTTTAAACCCAAAAACGTCAGTTAAACAAAGACATATATGCATGCTTATATTTATTTTTACAATTGTTGCTTTTCCCTCAGAAATGTTTTTCTGCATCCATCTTCTATGATAGGTAACTCTGCAGTCATCAACTCTGACTAAAAAAAGTCTTGGGGGTAGAAATACCAAGGTGACTTCAAAATGCTTTGCTGAAGTATCTGAGCAACATCAACGCTACAGCAGGGTGTTTAACAGGGCTGAAGAAAGCTGGGAAGTGAGGCATACACTCATACCGTTAGTTTCATTGAGCTGCAGCTTGCCACTGCAGAACCATCTGTATTTGAACTAGCTAATTCAAAGCAAACAAAATATGTCCAGAGAGTGCTGCACTGTAACCTCTTTCATACTGAAAGGTGACCAAAGCAACTTTTCTTTTTGCGGTAGTGAGTGAAATGAGTCAGCAGTAGCTGAGCACTCTGGATTCCCCTTGGAAAGTCAGTTGTTCCCTGCTGATGATTTTTTTTTTGAAACAGCTCTTTCTCACTTGAATATATTTTTCTAATTTGAGTGAACCGTGAAACAGTATTATTCTTTTAGGAAAATTTGTTTATATGTAGAAGGGTTGACCATCATGGGGACCTACATGACTATTGGTTCAAAGCTGTTGGTGTGAGCAGCTTTTATGAATGCAGATTATTTATTAGTCTTAGTTTATTTATTAGTCGTAGTCTTATTGTTGTATTTGCACAATCAGTTCTGTACAGTTGCATTACTGAGATAAATCTGTGCTGTTAGGAATTGATCCTGCTTTTGCTTTAGGAATTTTTACTTTTTAACTCTAGGTTACAAATGCACAAAAGGAAGGACACTTGGTAAACATCTAAAAAGAGAAGACTACCAGAAAATGGAATGGCTGTTCATTAATTAAAATGTATCTTAGGCTTATTTTGAAGGTTAGAAGAGGTTGGGGAGAAGACTGGAATTTGAAAAGTGGTGTTCAGCTTAAGTCAAGATCATTTGTTTTGTTCCAAGTGCAATAGGAGCTTTAGATCATCATGGTCTTATGCAAGATAACATTGCTGTAGTTTAGGAAAGGTGAGATGAAGACTATGTCTGTGCAGGCAGAAAATATGATACTGTTCTTGAAAATATGTTTTGCAATGATATGTAGCATAGCCTCTTTTAAAGATTAAAACTTAAATACAGTTATCGATCCATTCTTCTGGGACTATTAAGCCAGAACACAGCCCTAGATCTCCATATATCATGTAGATATTATCCTGGTATATTACTGGAATCTTCTTTTGCCTTATTCTCTACTCAGTCCTGATGAGGCCACCTGGAATACCTGGAAAGAGTGTCTAGCTCTTGCGCTGGACTTCCTAGTGCAAGAGGAACATGGAAGTACTCCTGAGATTCCAGCATAGGGCTGTGAATGTGATGGTTAGGGAACTCGAGCATCTCTCGTATGAGGAGAGGCTGAGACAGGTGGCCCTGTTTAGCCTAGAGAAGAGCAGACTGAAAGGGAATTTTATCAGTGTGTGAAAATATCCTAAGGGAGGGTGTCAAGAGGATGGCACCAGGGGTAGCCAATGACAGAACAAGAGACAATGGACACAACTGAAACACAGAAAGTTTCACCTTAATTTGAGAAAAACATCTTGATTGTGAGAGTAACAGAGTACTAGAACCGATTGCCTAGAAAGACTGTTGTCTCTGGAGATATTCAAAACTGATCTGGACACAATCCTGTGCCATGTGCTCTTAGTATCCCTGCCTGTGCAGAGGGGTTGGACTACATGATCTCCAGAGGTCACTTCCAACCTCATCCATTCTGTGACCGTGTGATAGACTCACACAGTCAGAATATGGCTGTTGTTGCTCCCTTTGCAACTACACTAAGCTTAAAAGGAGTCTGACGGAGTCAAATCCTGATTTTTTATTCAGCAAAAAAGTAGCTATAGACTCAATAGTTGTTCTCAAACAAAGGATTAAAATGATCAAGACCCGTGAGTTTAGCCAATATTGGTTATGTAATTCTGTTTTATAACTGCTACATCCCTCGTTATATTACATAAGAGGACTCCTCTTATGCATGTAAAAGGAAGCTGGCTCTTAGTAGGAGCTCACATTGTCTAAATGGCTGCAACCAAGTGAGGTCTGAGAGTGCATTATAGTTCTTTCCTGATCTGAGATTTTTTGGTATGAATTACATAGCAAGTTTTACATATTTCAGTGTGAGTATAAATATGTGTCTGAAGTTACTGCCAAAAGTTTAACATATTTTGGAGGGATTTTCTCCATTTGCTTCTTTCTCTCCCTCCCCCCCCACTTTTTTTTGACAAATGGTCCTGATGTTAAAGGTAGTTTTGATGAATATCTTTACATTCACTCTTGTTGCTGCAGAAAGAATCCCTGTATATTGTATATTAAAGTGCAGTCATTTACAAAGGGAAGAATAACAACATCCTTGGCATGTCATTGTTGAAAATGATGTTTGGTTTCCTATTACTGGGCTAAGAATTATGGGTAATCTTTCAGATTTTAATTCTCTCTGATAGAAGTAGGATGAGAGTAGGTGGGTGGTTTTGAAAAGAAAATGTGTAAGTGCATCATTTGATGCAATTTAAGTGCTGTGGTTTGAAGTGTTTTGGGAAGAGGAGTTTGAAATTATCATGAATCCATGCTTTGCTCTTATGTGCGATAACAATTTTGATACAAAAAGTGATTAGATTCTCTCAATCACTGTGAGATATTCTAAATGAAGCTTCACCAGCTACATTCTCTTAGGGCTGATTATTTTCTTTGGATAAAGGGCATGTCACTCTATTGCTTAGCTATGACTTGTCATTCATATATGCCATATACCCCTCACAAACAATTATGATGAATTGTATCTTCTGTAGAGTCCTAGGGAAATAAGAAATTTCATTTCCTGAAGTTTGTAACAAACATGTGAGAGCTCTAAAGAGTGCCTTGTTGCTCCAGGTAGGTAACTTCAATGCCAGATGGTAGAAGGTTGGAGAGATTACTATTATCTGTAATATCTTTTCCTGCTGTGGAATAGCATTTGGGCAAAGGAAAGATAAAATAGGGATTATTTTGGACAAATAAAATTATTTAAATTTACCCTAAGACCTGAATAACACTGTGTTCTATTCCAAAACAAATGTCCTCAAAATTGTAGTTTTTACTGCCTTCTGGATGGTATCAATGCCTGCAATATGCACAGGTTTACATTTGCTTTAATAGGGCATTTTAATTGATGAGAAATCTTGACGTTGCAATTTTCTTTAGCTGGTGATGATCAGCATATATCTATTCTCATATTCTTAAAGGTAATTGTGAGAAAATGTCAAGTGTTAATGTCTTGCTTTTTCAAGATTAGCAAACTCCTTTAACCTCTCATAGAAGTGATTCCCGTTGATCTAACATACACGCTAGATCAGCTCATTTGCCACTCCTCAGTGATGCTACAGTCTTCCTCACACTTACTCATTCACAGCATTTTTCCCTTTAAAGTCCTGCCACAAACTGACATTCAACCATCCTCTTGAGATGCGGACTGCACCTCTCGCATCATTGACTTTCATGTATGCTTTCTCCTGTATTCCTAAATTCCCTGTGATACCCCAGTGATCTCCAGCCAATGTTATTTGCAGTTTTCATTGGAAAGTACTTGAATTATCTGGGGTTCGGTAGATTTGCCTGCTGTTAGCAGCCTTACTAACTGCTAACCGTACATCTGTTACCTGACTTACTCTGCCATCTAATCCCTGTGCTCCTCATTATCTCCATTCCAATATAGGTAATACTGTCTGTACCTGATTGGTAAAGGTACTGGTAGGGGTTGGAAAGTGCCTTAAGATTAAATAATTATTATTATTTTATTATTTGGTGACTTCAGAGATTCCATGAATGTCAACACTTAGAGAGAGGGAGAAGATTTCAAGTGATAGAAGAAGGGTCGGGTAGATAAAATAGTTGAAAACTGCAAATGTAAATAGAGAAGAATGATATCTGGGAGGCTATACTAGATGAGTTTAAGGAAGTTGGCATAGTAAGATGGAAAGTTGGTTGTTTTTGTGAGTGGTTGTTGTAAGAAGCTTGGATAGATAGATTTTGTCGCATGCTGAAAGTGGTATGCAGTCAGATTGTCAGTTCTGAGACTTTTCTGTAAACGAAAGTGCTGTACACATCAGCAACGTGGAAAGCAAGCCTGGATGCCTGTATGGTTTTTCAGACGAGAAAAATACCACAAACCACATCTGTTAATTTATTTGAAGAGAGAGTGTTTTTGAACTGCAGTTAGGAGAGCTTTTTATTAAGATGAAATCACTGTGATACTGTATTATTATTTGCTTTCTGTTCCTATAATTTAAAATCAGTCTCTTACAGAGAGATGTATTGCTTAAAGATTTCAGTATACAAAATAATCAAGAAACTATTGGTGCTGGCAATATTTAGATGACAAGAATACTTAATTTACTGAGAGTTACACATTATCAGGAAGGTGAAATTGTGCTCCAATGAACTTCAAAAAGAAGCTGTTCTTAGAATGACAGCTATATGACACAAGTATGCCTATATAGTCGTGTCTTCAAATAATCTTGACCTAAATAAATTTCACTGCCATTTTATCACTAAGTTACAGGAAATATTTTAAAGGAAGTGGATTATTTCTGTCAGTGAGACTTGTAACTTATTTAATAAGAAAGCTTCAGATCTATTTCAGAACATTTTTAGTCAATGCCATTATTTTGTTTGTTTTATTTTCCAAATCAAATCCAGGAAAGCAGAACATTTAGAAGCTGAAATGAAAAAGCAGCAGCACTGAGAAAAATGCTGCAATTTTGGTAGATGAAGGCTCTAGAGCTGTCAGTGGTGACATTAGGCTGTATAAAACATGTTTTTGTCTGGTGAAACTTTAGTCATTTATCTAACACATCTATACTTTCCTCATTAGAGGTTATATCTATGCCCTTGATAATGTTTGTGGGGATAAGTAGTATCTTTCATCACACAGGAAAAAACAGAGGTGGAAAAAAAGCAGTGATCTTTCAGCTATACTGTCCTTTCTTCTGGTCTGAAACAGAACTGGCATCCTAATGATTTGGTTAGTTCAGGTTTACTTTGATGTTTCTCAGGTAGTATCTGAGAAAAGTGTTTGTGGTACTGGTGAAATATTGCTGGAGTTTAATATCTATAGACAATTAGAAATTAGAAATTTTAATTGGATGTAACATCTGTATTATTTTGAATAACACTGTATATTAATTTATATTTGGCCAGGGCTCATGATGTCGTATTCGTTCAGCTCTCCTGCTGAAGACAGATGGCTTAACTAACAGCTACAGCCAAAGGAACAGCGATATAAGCAAAATTATTACTTAAAATTATGTTTATCTGTAGTTTTCATTAATCTAGTCTGTGAAAATAAGATGACTTCTATGGGCTTTCCATTTGTTGATTTTAAAAAACATTTTAATTATTCCCAGAGAAGTTTAGGATAGGACTCCCATATTGCAAGTTATTCTATCTGTGGTGGAAGGTGCTTTCCCCTGGATATTCTGACCGACTGAAAACACTTTAATATTAATCTCTTGGCTCTGGTCCAAGCAGAAAAGAGATAGGAAGAGAGAAGCAAACTATCTAGCTTCATTTTGGGCTATTAAATATTGGGCTTACTGCCCAACAGCTTCTTAATTTCATGTGGACTAGTATGCCCATCTCTCCATCACCACTAAAGGGTGAAGGGAGAAAGAGAAGGGAGAAAGGGAAAAGGCAGGTTGCTTTTGTTCTGTCTCCAGCAGAACTATTTTTAGCCATGTTGAAGTTGAGAATAAAGAAAGTGGGTTTTGTTCCCCTTTCCTAATGAAAATATTGGCTAGTGAATTGTCAAAGAAGAATCAAACTCTTCTGATTCCCCAGGTAACGCAGTCTGGCAAACAGAGATGTTCAGAGATAAATGTTAGCCTTTGTGGGGTTTATTTCTAGCTCTTATTTTCTGCTTGCAGAGCAAAAACCACAATTTACTCGGTAGCACCATCAGTCTTGCTTGGGGGCTCTCATGCAATTTTTTCCATTAAGTTTGTGAGGGAGTATGGATTTACATCCCAAAACCACAGCCTTTGAGATGGGAGTTTGGGGCTTAAATAAATTCAAATTCTTTAAACATAACTTAATTAAAATTGTGAAGTTTCACTTTTTATCCAAATCGTGCAGAACTATGAGTTTTGCATGATCAGGATGCAGCAATAGGAACTATGAATCATTTGCTCTAGTTCTATGAGCCTTTGAAGAATATAGATGCAAGACTTTTGCTGGCTATCATGTGCTTTATATAATTGCAGGTCTGTTGCAAACACTCTGTATTATTAGCTAAGTTATCATGAAAGACTCAGTGATCAATCTAATATTTGAGCAGAATTCGTCTTAGCTAACTTTAAGGGTGCATTGAGGAGGAATCTAGTCAAATGTATGAAAGTAATCCCATTTAAAGAGGTGATTTCCCCTTGTAAGTGCTTCTGTCTTTCTATTGAAATGACCCAGGTGCTTTAATTAAGTGATTTAGGGATAAACTCAAGTCAGAACAGGCTGGTCTAACTATGCAGTTTTCTGAAGTATCACTAATGCAAATGCATAGAACTCAGTTGTCAGCTCCTGAGCATTGACTTACAGATGAGCTTCCTTCTTTCCTTCAGCAGATGGTATAATAACACACACGGATTTTACAAAAAGGCTCAAGATTTCCTGGAAGCATCAAAGGCAGAAGTGAGATTGAAACTGTTGAAGACCTGGGAGCTAAAGGAGGATACAAGCTACAAATTTTGCTTGTTTACATTCAAACCCATGGGACAGCTGAGAACTTGACTAAAAGTATGCAAACTGGTACACAGTAACAAAATTTCCTACTATTTTACAAGGCTTTCAGCATTAAGATAAAACTGAACTGGAACTGGAGTCTGTTAAACTATGAGGAGTTCTAATAGAAGGAGTTCATAGAGACAGAAGGATTTGGTATCACTTAAACATAATATATGTACTCAGAATACTGTAAATGGCTGTAAATGGTAGAATGCTCTAAACAGTTCCATTCTTCCATATATCCTATATATATCCTATCATCTCCTACTGTGGTTTCTGGCAACTAGGACTTATTTCCAACCTCTTCCTCATCAAAATACAGCTTTTTTCCAGATGTATAATCTTGCCTTTCCTCTTGTGTCTTGAACTGGGAATGCAGGTTATGGTGCTAAATAATTTTTCACAGACACTCAGGAAATTGATTGGAAACCATGGTCCACTACTGCACATAGCTACAAGCTCTTTTCAGGCAGCTCTTTAGCAGTAGCTGTCAATTGCTAATAACAATTAAATGGAGATAGTTGCTGCTGAACCATTACTATCTTCTGGTGGCTCAGGGAAGAATTAATCACATAATTGTGAATCTGTGCCGTAGCTTTTCTTGTTATCTTTATGTATTACTGACCTCTCAAAGCTAAATAGAAACCAATATTATTTCTGCTTTCCGAGTAACTCATCTTTTCTAAAAATAAAACAAGGCATCTGAAATAACTAAGGGAAACTGTTGGGAAGAGATCAGTGACTGAAGAAGAAACAGAAATAGTATTAATTTTAGAAGCTTCTAATTAAAATTTATCTGCATTTGATGTTTGAATAGGAAACATTAGCAAAAAGTTGTACCTGTGTTTTCCTCACCAATTAACTATGGGGATACAAGCACTTTTTCTATTTCTGGTTCCAAAACTATATGATCTCATAGATTTTTATTTTTGATCATATTTTAATATGGGCTTCTTGGTGCTGAAATATATTCAATGCTAAGGCCAACAAAGAAAGAATTTTTTTTTGCAGAAGGAAGTTCTGAAAAGAGGCTATGAAGTTGATCACATTAAACCTTTTAAATGATTGCCAGAAATAAACTTTGAAAAGCTTATCAGCTTTAACCATATCTGCAAAACCAGAAGGCCTGTTTGGACAGTCAGATAGAACAATTGTTTGAGAAGAGTCATTCTACAAATTTGTGAAATGCAAAAGCAATTTTCAGGGATGGCTGCAATTGCAGTAAGAAACTGCAGAACTGTGTGCCAGTCAGGTGCTGCTGTACTAATGGGAGGCTGAATCCTTGCAGATTCCCACATACCAGTCATTGCACTTCAGAAGATTTCCCTAAATTTAATTTCTACACCACCACTGCAAAATGAATTATTTTTTAATTAGAAATGAAGATCTGATTTACAGCCCACTGAAGCTAGGGGAGATCATTCCCTTATCTTGGTGTGGGGAGCCTTAGATCATGTCTTAAAGGACCATCTCAGTCTGAGTTAAGTCAACATTATCTGTGCCGTATCCTTTAAATGGAGCAGGATCATTCTTTAAGGATGAAATTCTATTTGATGAGCCAGCACAAGGCATACGCATGATAAAAATAAGTAGTGAAGCACTGAGCTACTGTGGTTGTGAGCTCAATGTAGGAGCATTAATAGACTAGAGTGGAATAGAAAATATAAAGGATTGTCAGGACTGTGCTTATAGCTTGCATAAGGAATTTCAGCTGAAATAATAAAGACAAAAGTACATGAAACATCTGGTTATTAGGTGGATACTATTAGAGACAGTTTTTCTTTTGTCTAATGACTATTACTGCATTTCTAGCTGTATTTTAACATACTGCTAAAAACTTTCATAGCATTAGATGAAGTGTGTTTTTAACAAAAGGATAAAGCTAGTTCTGTATTTCTGTTTTTCTGAATGCTATGTTCATTATAGAGTCAGAGGACTCACATTATGCCCGTTCTGCTATGATTAAGGCTGTCATGTTGCCTATCTCTTTTTTTCGTGTCATTACCTCAAGGGTAGTAAAGACAGTAGTAGACAGTTGGCAACCATCAAAGAAATAATGAAGCATTTCATTTAGATGCTGTAGAGCTTTTCAGAATATCACGTCAAGACCAAGAATAGCACAGAGAATTTAAATGACAGTGTTGAATTTTTGTGCCACAAAGCCTTTTTTTTCCCCTGGCTTAGGAAGATCCAGTGATTATTTTGATTCTATAAGCGGCTGAAAAGTGGTTACATGGGAATGCGAGAGGATGTTTTTGGAACACAAGGAAGAATAAAGTCCTCAGGAACCAGAAAGGCAATGTTTCTCCGTTATTATTTTGGGTCATTGAAGGTTACACCTGAAAAAGATAATCTCAGATAGGTGTTTCTGGACTCACATATGGATAAGTAGGACATGAGATTATTTAAACAGATCAACATGAAATTTGTCGGTTAGGATAGCTGGTGCCAAACACTGAGTTTACTTGGCAGTAAATTGTTTTTTATCTAGCTTAATCGCTTTGCTAAAAACTATCGTAACTAATCCATGCTGAAAAAAAGGAAATGTTCCTTTTGGAGTAAGGAATGAAAACTGATTTAAAATATCACCTCTTTACAGAATCTGGAGTCCAGAGAGCAGGTGACCAGAGTAAAGAATGCTAACTGCCGAATATGAGTGCTTTTCCAATGTGAAAAGTTTCTTAGGACCTGGCGATGCATTCTTGTTTCAGTCAAATGAAGATTTAGCTAACTAATATGGTATCTTGATTTAACAATATTCCCATTCCTGTGGACAAGACAGCAGTATTACATTATGTACAGGACATCTGGGTGCAAATACATTTTAAGATTTAAGGATCTGTCATGGGTTAAATACAGATATGTGAGACCTTTGAAGAATCTTCATTTACCATCCAAAAAGGCTTTGATGTGCATCCTGGAAATTCTCTGCAATGAGGCTGTAGTTAGAGTAATTGCTAGAGTGCACCAGCATAGTGTAAAGGACAGCAACCTCACAAATCTGACTTTAAAATGTGGCAGAATAGGTTCATGTCATTTTAATATGTTTTACTCAGAACACTGTAGAACTCAGTGATCATAAAAAATATATCCTTATTTTTATCTTGACATATATAAGATATACTGTGCAAACCAGACTAATTTGGAATAAAGAAATATTCAGCAAGTTCAGCAATCAAGTACTTTCTTAGAAGTCTGGCTGTTTTATTTATTTAATGTGATGTAGTGAAGATTTTTCCTTTAAATTAGGAAATAGATCTGTCCCAAATATGCCTGGAATAAAAATGCTAATTTCTGTCTCACTGTGAGGAAGAAGTGTTAAGTTTTGCCGCACATTTTCCTTGAAATTATGGAAATTGAGGTGCATTAGAAAGCACAATTTTATTTCAAGTCAGGCACTCTGTGGCCTCATGAACATCCATACTTCCAGCAGCAGGTGCATTTATGACAGAAAAGAGTTTCAGAGAGATATTTCCATAACTACTGCTTTTGTGCTGATCAACAAACAGGTAATTGTTTAGTGGATATGTAGCTTAATAACAGCTAAATGAAGTATAAGGTCATGTTCTGCAACCTTTAGAATGAATACCTGACTCTGAAGGTATTTATTTGCTTCTTGAAGATGATTAGCTTGTACTACCTATCAACGTGGCTGGTTTTAAAACAGCAAATTAATTTGTTGATTTTATTACGTATGTGTAAATAATCACTCACTGTACAATCAGACCAAGCAGGCAGCACGTCAGGCACCTTATATGTTTCAAATAAAGATAGATGATACACATTCCTACATTTGTATCTTCGAAAGACTGTTTTTGAAGCAATTTTGACTTCTAATGGTATGGAAAAGATTCAGATAAAAGTTTTATAATTTGCAGGTTTTAAAAGGCTGGAAAATATATCTTAAATTTACAGACATCTCCATTATGAGTGTTCAAGCTGAAAAGAAAGTTTCATCTCCCTTTAGCATGCACAGATAGAACTGCGATTCTCACTGAATATTTGTTGTGGTTCTTTAACGTTATTCAGAAGGGTGTGGATGAGTGGCAAAATAATGTTCCAAAAGTAAAAGCTCAGAAGGCTTTAAACTGACCTCTTAATTCGAGATAATGCCAAAGGAACATTGAAGGTCTGCCCTCACAGACACAGGAAATGCAATGCCCATAATCTTGTACTACATAGCGAAGCCAAATTATTGAACCTTATTTTAGCTCTGCTCTGACAGATGCACCAAAGCCTTAGGCTTAGGAGCTGCATGTGCTTTTCAGCTCATGAGCAACATTCAACTCAGCCTTTTAAAAAAATCCAGCATGCCCCCAAGTGGAGCTCGCCTTGCTGCAGGGCTGGCGGATGTGGAGGGCATTGAGAAATGCAGACTTTCTTGTGCAGCTGGGGCAGGAAGCACAGTGTGCGCTCGCCATCAGTGATTCCCCCTCCTCATTTGTGGAAGGGCAACAGGAATTGCATGAAGTGAAGAAGAAGAGTGAAAGTGGTGGTTAGAGAAAGATGTCTGTTCTGCTGGAGAAGACTGACGGTCTCGTGCCATGCCCTGCTGCTGACCATCACTTTCTAGAGCAACTTCAGCAACCCTGTGTGGAGTCCCACTACTTCATGTAGCTGAGTTTTCATCAAGTGTGAATCCTGTAACGAGATTATATATAATAATTAGAAAATAGGAGCCATCTTCTGAACTCCTAATAACCAAATTCCACTCCCCTTGCTTTCAGCTAAAGTGATGTCTGAAATTTTGTTAGACTAGGTTAATCTACAAATAACTATATTTGAATAACATCTGTTAACTGTTTTCCTTTAAGGATATTGAACTTGTAATAAGTCCTTGTAGTAAAGCACTAACAGCAAAAACACACTTGAACTTGAATAAGTATGATTGTCTAGGGTTGCAATATTCCTACTCAAAACAGTTCTTTTGTTAGGAAGTTTGTTTTCTGCTGAGGTGCTCCTTCTGTGAGGAAAAATGTACAGTAGAAATGCTCTGTAATACAGCATACACAATACTTTTATTGTACAACACCACTTTTTTTTTTTCCCTGTAATAAAATAGCAAACAAAAGTTTTGTAAATAGATTGTTGTTTATTTAGTTGTGTTTTTTTTTAAGTTCAAAGCAAAGAAGAAAATAATGTTTAAGTCTTACTGTTCAATGGAGAAGAGGAAGGAAAGAAAAGAAAGGAAAGAAAAATATTGCTTCTAGATAATGAAATGGGGCTTCTTAAGAAAAAAATACAGGAAGAATTAGAAATCAAATGTCAGAAATTAGCTTAACATACCATACTACAACTAGAAAAGCACAATGAGTGGTGACAAATATGCTATGGAGGACCCACTCTATTTTTGGTGTGATTAAACTGAAATATTGCATATACTGCAGGGTCGTTCAGTTGTTCAGTACTGTAAATTTCACAAGAACTTTGTGGGAAGGAGCAAGAGGAAGATCTGTTTTCCTTCTGGAGAGATGACGGATTCTAACTTCTGATGGGATTTTTACTCAGAGATGCCTGTAGTCATCAACCCTTTTCAGGATTTTTGTTTTAATCTGACTAGTAGGAATTGTGACAAACTGTGCACACTTACTAACAACACTAATGGCAAAACTAGGTGCTGTCTGTATTATCTCTGTTAATACAGATATTTCTTCAGAAGCTAATGGGTGCAGTGGATAGTGTATAATCTGTTATGAATGAGAAGAACTAGAAGGGATCTGGGCTTCTTTTAAACTGCAGCGGAGAGAAATCTCCTCACAGACCTTCCACATCACATCTAAATGCTGTGACTGTTTTCCCTCACTTTTGGCAGAGCCTTGCCTAGGCAGCAGAACCAGCATTCGTATCAGAAAGGACTGAACAGGCTCAGTATTATCATAATGTTTTAAGGATGTAAAAATCACTGCCACTTTGTCTGGCTACAGCACAGAGCCTGTCAGAAGTGGACGCAGATAAGGTGAGAAAGAGATGTAGAGGCCGTAGGGAAGCCAGGAGAAACTTGGCAGGGCCTCGGCAAAAGTGAGGGAATGACACAAGCTGAGAACTCTGCTGTTCCTTTCCTAAGCTGCAATTCCAAGAATGTTATATTAGGATTACAAGCTCCAGATTCTACTGCATCTTGTAGAGGGCAGCAACTCTAGGGAACATTACACAATTTGATAAGTATATGAAAGTATATGTTGAGTACAGATGGCGCATGGTGTTATCTTTTCATGTTCTTGTGCAGGGATAACTTGCAATCCTAGGAGATTTCAGTTCTAGGGTGTTACATAAAATAGTTGACAATGAATGTTAATACTTGTTTTTTCTGCTCTGGTCAGTTATCCTTAAAGCAACTCCTGCAGATTCCATCTGGTTATCCTTATGTGACATAGCAAAAGGCAGCACTACTTCTCTAATATAAACTTCATCTGACTACTAATTCATTATGTTGCTTTTGTGGTCCAGGCAGACTGAAAATAAGAAACTTTCCTTTGTTGCCAGGAGACAAAGAGAATGATAAAGCTCAGATATTTTCCTCCATACAATTTCTTCTGAATTGCAAAGGTGTTGCACAATTTCTCTGCTGAAATATCCCTGCATGTGAAAGAACTTAGTGATTCTTCGAGGTTGCCAGTCAGGTATGTCTTATAATGAGTGTTGGTGCTGATGAAATAGCTGACATTTCATCTGTCACAGAGATGAAAATCATGGCCTGAAGAAGGACAAGACCGCAGGTAAAAGACACACATACAAATACTGTTAGAAATTAAAGTTGCTGGATTTTGCTAGCTACCACAAGGCTAAAGCCTTTCTAAGTTTTTGAGAAAGAATGTTTTTTCTTAACACATTCTAGCAATGTGTTCCACATTGCTTCCAAAGTCAGATGTGTTCATATACATCAAGCTGTGTTCTGTGGCTCTTCATTGAACTGTTACAGATGAAAAAAACAGCATAACTAGCTTCCTAGGTATGCCTTCTGCACTGCAACAAGTAATGGGACGGTAAGATGTAGGGGCAAAGATGATAAGTATCTATTTATGTTCAAGAAATCATAGTAGCTGTTATTATTTTTCTTGAGAATTAATATAGTCAGCTGCAACTCGGAAGAGTCCTGACTTTTTTTCTAACATGGCTCTAGAAAGTATATTTCTGAAAAGTCAGGTTTAATATAACCCAAAATATCAGTGATTTGACTTGACTAATGAGAGCCATTTGGTTTGTTCTTTATGGCCTTGCTAGTAATTATATTATGCTATATTAGATCCACAATTATGCTTTCAATTAAACTCTGTAATTAAAAAATTGCCCTCATTGTCTGGTGGATGACTTAACAATTCCCCTTCATTATCTTTTTTTGTTTTAAGTAAAGAACTCTGTATTCTTTTTTTTTTTTTAGTCTGGACTGAAACAAATTAGTTTTCTAAAGGTATCCTGTTAACCTTTGCTATCATTTGGAATCATTGGCTATCATTGTCTTGGAATTGATCTCTCTATATAAGAGAAAGTTGCCAGGACTGCAAGAAATATTTATAAGTTAAATGGTCAAATATTTATATATATAAAAAGTTTATAAATAAAATTTAAAAACTTGTGTTGGGAAATCCAACATATGTTGAATCATGTTTCAATAGACTTGAAAAAGCTCAAAATTCTTTTGTGTTACTAGATATTCTATCCTAGATATCCATCAAGGCTTCTAGATGTTCCCCAAACCCTCAGTGATGCAAATTCCATACCTTTTCTTGGTTGACTTTGTTCTATATAAAGGCAGTTGGAATTATGCCTAGAGCTTCGACATAAACTCAATCCCAAAACTTAAGACATCTGTATGAGACTCCAGACATACCCTGTCCAACCTGAACCATAACCTTATCTTGCCAAATCCTCTAACAGAACTGCAATTTGCAGAACTTAGTTACAGGTTAAAATGCAAGGTCAAATTTAATTTCTTACTCTCTGGAAGTCCCCTGGCCTGTCATATATGATCCTTTCCTTCTTCTAACTCTCTTTGTGAGAAGACAGTAGATTTTACCTCCTGTGTTATTGTGTCCAGCACATTAGTCGCCAAACTTAGCAAGACTGTTTCTGTGTTAACATATGAAGTTGTCACTGGTACAAGCAGGACTATGCTGAAGCTCAGGTACTCTACTGAGTGGCCTTGGTCCCTTGCGCCGAGTGTGAAGAGTGAGTCAGAGAGCTTAAATTCTCTCTTCAGCAGCACTAATAAATAAGAAATGCAAGGCTTGGGCTTTTAGGTGGAAATTAGGCATTCTGGCTTCTGGATCTCACTGTGCAGAGGAGTTGTCCTAGATGCATCACTTGTTTCCCACTCAAAGCCATTTTTTTCTGCTAAAGTCCTCTAAAAAAAGGTGCACTTTCAGCCTCAGGAAGAGTCATGAGTATGATCTAACTGGAGATAAAGGCGGTATAAACATTGGGAAATGATCTTTTAAAGGAGCTCACAAGGTGGAATGCCCGGTAGGGATACAGTGCTGACCTTGGCAAGTGTACCTTGCTGTCAGGGGTCTTATTGTTCCCACATAAAAACAATGACTAATTTATACTTATTAACTGCAAGGGAATAAAAGAATGCACCTTTACTAGCTGTCACCACACATCTTCAGACCTACACACAAGCAGAGCCTGAGCTGAATTTCAAATACTTCACGGCCTCACAGGTTAACCTCACAGGTTAAAAGAGAAGTGCTTAAGTGCACTAAGAAAATAACCTTTGGCCACTTACTATGCAAATTTGAATGACTTGCTTATGGGAGGATGTGAATAGAAAGGAGGAAGGAGTCTTGTTATTGTCATATTGAAAAAGTCTGAAATCTTCTAATAAGCTTAATTGTTTGAATCATCATGTAAGCAAGCTTCAAAGAATGAGTGAATAGTGTTTATCAAAACTAATATTGTAAATATTATAAGGTAATGAATCAACTTTTGCTTAGGTTGAAATGACTTTTCTAAAGAGAGGAAGTGTCTATTTTCCTGACCTTTTAAAACACAAACCTGAGTCTTTATCTGTCTGAGAGCCTCATCACAATTCTCATGGAAGAGAAGAGCCAAGGAGATGGAGAGCTCCAGGAATAATATCAGGAGATGACAGCAGCTCTATCACTGCATTGCATGCCATATTGACCTGAGAGGTTCTTGTGGGATCTGTTTATTCCACAACTGAAGATTGGGACTAACAACTCCTTCGCTAGTCTAGCTTCACTGGCACTCAGCCTTGAGACATAGGTTGGCCATATCTAGTTAAGGGAGCAGTAGTGGTAGCTAAGCTATTTTAAGACATCTGGCTCTACCGAGTTCAAATCAATTAGTACCATAAAAGAAATAATCTGAATATCCTTTTTGTAACAGTAGGTCAGGGCTTTTATGTAGAATAGCTTCAGTGCCACTTTTGTTAAACAGTGGTCAAATACGTGTTTCTGAAGCACGTGTATCTAAGCACAACAAACTCAAAAATAATAACTTACTCTGTTAAGCCCTGGCAATTTCTTGTAGTAAAAATTCTCAAATGTGCAATAATTAGTTGTGAATGCATTAGTTGTGATGCATAGCTGTCATACCCTGATATAAATATATAAATTATATAGTATAATTGTCCTTGTTCATGTGTAGCTGTAAGGGTATTTACATATTCTAAATAGATTGATATACCTTTCATGCAATGAGAAACAATATTTTCTAAAGTATAGGACAGTATTTAGTAAACAGATATTTTCAGATAAAATTTGCCTATGGAATTCTGCAGCAACAAAGTGCAGATCATAATCATTGCTCTTATCTGATGGTGCATAATATTTTTTTTAAAGCATCTTGGCATTGTTCTAATCTTAGTCAAAAAATATTTCTATTGTTTATGAGAATCTAAAGTTCAGTTAGCTATTGAATTCCTCATTACCATATTTTGCAAATTGCTGTTGTCAGTTATTTAAATTTTAAATTGTTCAGGATATAGAACTACTTTCTATTATAAAAAGGTCCATTTCTGACATCAAAATCCAGTTTATCAGTCAAACCAGTGAACTGGTGGCCCTGGTCAGCACAGTAGGATGATAAAACCCAGCTTTGAAGTATATAATCCTCTTATTAGTTATATAAGACAGACTAGCAGGAAATTTCCCAAATGAGGTCTTAAACTGTGTTGTTCTCCAGTTATTTAAAACCGTTCAAAAATCTCAGTAATGACATTTCAAGCCTATCTGAGGTGGAAAGAAGTTATTATAATATTTATCTTCTTAAATTAATAGGAAATATGCCCACTGTTGTTGCTCCATTCCCATTTCTCAGTCTGCATTATTTTTGTTTGCTGCAAAGTCTGTCAGTAAATGTTTTATAAAAATTATTTTTCAAACATGCAGGGGTCCTAAAGAGTTAATTTATTTTCTTCTCACGTACAGTCTTTTCATGAGAAGAGGGTCTGAGAAAACATTAAAAACATACCCACTAACAGCTTTGTTCCTTTCTTAATTTTTGAACTTACTTCCAAGCTGGTAGCTATAGAGCAGTACAGTGTGTGTGCTCTTGGTTTACAGAGGAATGTTGGATTTAGAGGTTAGAGATCTCCATTCTCTCATATAATGTTCTAAATCTGCGACATATTTTAATTCACAGACGGGTCATGCTGATTTGGCTGATAATGGTTTCTATTAATTCCACATGCTGTACCAATTAAAATCTGGGCATGCAAATTTAGGTGGTTGTTGTCGATGAATGGAAGACAGGGGAGGTTGTAATCCCAAAATATTTCTTTGAAGTATAGCTCTATCTGAACAAAAAAGAGCTGATAAACATTATACTGTGGGCTTGTTGTGTGTATTGTGTCTCAGTCAATCCTTATCAAACATGCCCAGGTTACAATAAACAAGGTTTTTATTTCCGTAGCTGCCAACCTTGACAAGCCGATGCAGCCTGTCAGAGGCACACTGGGATCTTTCCATCACACATTACATGACCAGTAAGAAAGACTCTGCCAGCCAAAATGTGTCCTCAGTTGCACTCGCGCAATCCTGTTACCTCCACGACGTGTCCTCAGTGACACCCGAGCAAATCCCTCCTGTGCAAGGGAGCTTTGCAGCTGCGGGGAGCAAAGGGCCCAAGGGAGAACCAGGGACATTTTTTGCTTTCCAAAGCATTTGGGGTTGGAGGGAAGCATGGAAGGAAGGTGGTATGAAAAATATCAAATATAGTTTCTATGTTTTGAGGTCGTATTTCTCAGTGAAACTTTCCACAGCTGACACATCAAGTATACTAGTTACTTTTTAGAAAGCAAAATACAGTTCTTACTTTTTTTTTTTAATAGGTAACTGCATTGTGCTGCCTTTTTTTTGTCTAGTGCTAATTACTTAGAAGACTGTGCATTTTCTGCTTTTTTCTACTTTCATAAATAGATATATTTTTAAGCACATGTAGAATACTTTGAGTGAACAACATTGATATAAGTTATAAATTACAAACATAAACAGAGGTTTATGATTTGCATTCTGTAGTTATTCAATAAATTACTAGTAGGCTGTGTCTGGATCTTCATCTTCAGGAAGCTCCTTATAATATCATAGTTGGCTCTGTTACATGGCTCTGTAATATTTGGAAAAAAGTTGTGAGATAATTACCAGCAAAGGAACAGTATTAGAAATGTGAAGCAAGTAGCTAGCAGTCTTTAAGGAAAGTGTATAAATACTTTTAAGATAATTAGATATTTTCACTTATTTTGAGAGATATGTTTAGATATATTGTAGAGAGGAAAAGCCAACATGTATCTTTGACTTGAAAAAGACAGATACAGGCCTTGGTGACAGGCAGATAAGCAGAATTCACTTTTTCAAAGGGCAAGTTGCTTTTCTGAAAATTATTTGACTTGTAAAAGTGCAGTTGCAGAAGAAGATGTTTCTATTGAATTAAATTTTAATTCCTCTTTTAATTCATGGAAAGAAGAGGAAAGATTGCTATATAGAAAACGAAGTGGAGACTTTTTGAGGTCATGAAACATCAACAGATTCAGTAGAGAGAAACACGCTTCTACTCTTAGTGAATAAGCTGTCATAAAAATATAAGCTATCATGTACTCTGAGCTGGTAACACATGTAAGTAATGGCATTAGTTTCTGGTATGTGAAACTTCACCTGACTTTATCCCTAGGTCTAGGCTTTTACGTGTCACATGGCTGCAGTAACTCATTGTCAAATCTCTGTATTCGTAATATGTTGACAGTATGGTTATTTCATAATCATTTTAGAATAATTTTCACTTTACTGTATCCAAAGCTTGGCTGCAACTGAAGTGGAGTACTCTTGGAAAATGCAAAACAAAGCCTTAATCCTGTTCACTTGCAAAAGTGTTTGAATTTAACAATTTTGAATCTAAAAAAAATAATTCAGCTGATAGAAATAATAATTGGTATAAGAACAGATAAATTCATTTAGAGAAGCAAGTGGTAACTCTAGGTTAATGAAAAAATAATGAAAAATGAACTAATGAATAATGAAAATAAAACCTTTTTTTGAGACAAAATGGAATTAGTAAATTTCCTTAATGATTTAATCCAGGATTGATTGAATATCTTAACTGATGGACAACTTGGCACATGCTGATGAAATTTGCTGATTACACATTTTTGGTAGATATTGTCAGTTCATAGGAGGATTTGAATAGCCTTCGCTCTTGAGAAATAAGAGATAATGGGCATTTAGATGCTAATCATGATAACTTCTGCTTTAAGAGGGAAGATCATAGGTTGAAAAGGGCGGATCAAGATTAGTAGTGATCCTACTTTGTTCGGCAGACTAACAGAGATATGTAAAAGGTATCTGTGATCCTAGAATGTCTCACTGAAGGGATTTTCCAGAGAGATAAGAAGGCACTAGTGAAATATTTGCTACAACTTGCAGTTCTGATCACCAAGGTATATGTGAGAAAAATTCAAAATGTGTATGTGCAGAGAAGACTTTCCAGGACAAGTAAGAGAACTTATCTTTATTCATTTTTAGACCAATGAAAAGGAAATTGAAACAAGCTAGGACCGCAAAAATATTAATTTTTCATGGGTAAATTTGGAAATTTGGCAACGTGAATGTGAAACACTTGTGAATGGAATGATGCTTTATATTTCCCTGAAAACCGAGAAGAATTGAGTGAACCAAAAATCCTTTCAGTCAAGCATCCAAGTGTTGCTGGCCCCTGTAAATAAAATGGATGGAACTGTCACAATGACTTTAAACACTGCATATCTTGGAAAGGCAGAGATCCAAGACTGTGTTTACAAGTGAAGCTTCTTTCTTTGCAGCTCTTAATTCCTTCATTCTTTCACTATCCATGTTCTTGGTGTTGTTGGAGTACAGTAAGTAAATAAAATTGGTCAAAAAGTTGCCATCATTTCTGTGAAAGTTTAAGAAATTTTCCTGCAAGATGTTGCCTTTTTTCATATTTTATTTGGTGAACTAGTCACTGTATTAGTGTACTAATCCATTATCCAGCTAATGATTGGAAAGACACAAACCAACCAGCTAATGAGTGGAAAGTTGCTGTTTAAACTTTTTTACACTGATTCCTCCTCATCCTGTAACACCACTTTAGAGCATAGGGGGTGCTTCTGATTTCTTTATATCATTATAGTGATACCACTTCAAAAACCTTGTGATACTCTAGAATTCTTGTGTGAGAATGGGGAAATGAACAGGTGTGTTGAGTTGTTCATAGGTTTTAGTGTCATTTCTCCTCACTTTCTTTGGCTGTATTCTTCTCCCATGGTTTAATGACTTTGTTGAAGTGGACTAAATTTTAGTTTGCTTGTGTTCTTGGGAGGATTAAGGATATACAGATAGTAGCTTCTAGTTCAGCAGTAGGTTTGCACATCAGCGTCCAAGCCTAAGATGCATATTTTAACTTGTTTTTCTCTCAGTTCTGTGAAGGAGAGTAATTTTGTCTGCTACTTTGTTGAAAAGTTGATAAATATTCGTATGATCCAGAAGCACTGAAGTTATTTCTATTAACTTGAATTGGCACAAATTGACTTAAAGTAAATGAGCTCTCTTATGCCTTGCCTTGGGGTTGGAGGGAGTGCCCATCACTTACACCAGCTTGCACTTGCAACCAGTTTAACATGCAAAAAAGAAACATGGTCCTGTCCCGACCAGCAGAAAATATTTTACCTTTGAAAAAAAAAGAAAATGAATTTTCTCACAGGCTTCCCCTACCCTAAACAAACAACAAGTCAAAACATACATTCACCTGTCTTTGCACTTGCATTTTTAAATATCTGCTGCCTTATAGTACCGATGATACTACCCTAGTTTTCAAACAGCACCTGCTGGAATTGCACATCTTCCCTGCACATCTTCCCCTGTTATCTATGATTCAGAAGCACCAGCAGATTTTTCTTTGACAAAGTCAGCGCTTCTGAAAAGCAGATTCATATAGTTGCTGTTCCTGAGGATTCCTTTTCCTCCTCAGAGAGAGGGAGTGAGTGAGTGAGTGTTTAAGGGAGGGAGAGAGAGAGAGAAAGAATTTTTTATTGATGAAAATCAACAGCATTCAGCATTTCACTGGAAATGAAGTTTTAACATTTCTTCTGTTGTTTTGTTTTATATAGAATAGCACTTGCTACAGCACTTCTACATCACAACATAAAATCAGCATCTAAATCTAGATTACTGTTCAATGAATCTGCTGCCCTGAAAATACTGTTCTTCACACTATCACAGTCAGTGTTGGGCATATATAACTGCATGCTAACTTAAGCTCTGTTTTAATGTCCACATTTTGTCAGCTATCCAAGTATAATTTGTTCCAAATGGTACTGAATCCCATGGTACTGAAAGTGTATGTAAACAACAAGACTCTTGAGATCTTTTTAAATTAAAATAATTTACTAACTCTGGGTAGGAGGGGGAAGAGGAAGGTAGAAAAGCAGTAAATTAGTATTATAGGATAACACTAGGAAGTTCTTCTATGGCAGCTATTAGATTCAGCTATTGTAATATATGGCTACTGTGTTACCTAAACATAGTAGAGAAAAAAGAAATATCTGCAGGTGTGTAATTCTGCAGGTTTTGAAAATAAAGCTTTCTGGATCTGCCTTACATCAATTAGGGGACATGATTTGTGGCTGTAGCAATGCTGTTTCAATGTTTTAGTAGAGACTGCTTGTGCCTGTTACAACCCCCTGCTGTTATTGTTATTTTCTGAGAAACATTACCCCCTTCCAAAGCTGATATTCTTTAAGGACCCGTCACAGACTAATATTAAGCTTTGAAACTCTGCTTGCTGATTTGGATTCTTCTGTTTTTGGTTTGTATAAGTGCATATGCATTATCCTTTAATGAGTCAGGTTATTTAAATTTCAAATCAGATTGGGGATGTAGCAAGTGTGAGGGTTCTATATTCCTCTAACCATCTGTCACTAAGAATCTCCTTAAAGCTGCAGCCTTGGTTAAAGAACAGCACAGTCCTGTAATCTTTCTGTCACTGCTTCTAAGCGAAGAATAGAGAACAGCCTTCCCATCTACCGAGAATTTTTTTTGAATGAAACTTTCATAGCAACTGTGACAGACACTAGGGTTGCGTGGAATATTCAAACACTGTTGTATCAGTATCACAAATGTTTTATGTATCTAACTGGTTCAGACCAGCAATGCTTCCTGCAGAAGCTCATGTCACAAGGTAGTAATTTGATGCAAATCCCTAGTGCTGGAACAAGGCAGGTGAGTCGTCTTAAGTTTTCCTCCCACGAAGAAGGAAGACGTTGTCTGAGCTGACTCAAGGGCACCGAGAAGTGTAAAAAAAAAAAAAATGGTGAGATGTAACAAGCCACTCTGAAACCTGAAACAGGACTTACCAAAAGGGAGCTGCTGTAATGATGGTCAGGATGCTTCAGCCTAAAAGTCTTCTTACAGATTTAGGGTGACAGCCTGAGGAGAGACTTACAGGAAGAGCTGGTGATTTTCTGAACAATTTTCTTTGTAATGCTTTTGTTCAGAATAAACAGTACCTTATCAGAGCTGACTGATTTTGAGCCATGCTGCCACTAGTCCCAGGAGTCAGCGCATCTGCAGGCACCGCGTTGTGGCACCTCAGGAGCAGTGTGAACTGCCCACAGTGAAGAGGGAGAGCAGGGACAGGCAGCAGGCAGGAAACCAGAGAGGCAGGTCCTTTGGGAGACCCTGCGGGTGTCAGAGGCTGCAAGCCTGAAAGCTGACAGCAAAGTGAGGAGTGCTTATTCCAGTGCTGTGAGAACAGAAATCTTTGAAAAGGACCTGGCCCACAAGTACCGGAGTTGTTTTTATTTATTTATTTATTTTTCCTGGGAAAATACAGAAAATCTTTCTGGCTTCCTGAAAACAGCTCTAATACCTCACTTCTGCCCACCTATGTTATCTGGCTTAGCGCCCTCCTTGCTCAGCAAGAGGCCCTAGAGCATATCTGATACGGCACAGGGCTCGAGAGACCCAGTCCCATCTGTGCTGCAGTCATCATCATTTTCTTCCACTTTTTCTGCCACATAGTTTGACAGTTCTCCATGAGGTCCTTGCATAAAGGGACCTGAATGTTCTATAGGGCCTTCACAAAAAGCAATCATGTTTTTGTAGTTGTATTTAGTTTATCTAGTTCTTCCCTGAGCTGAAATATCTGCGAGTGGAAAGGGAAAATCTCTACTCTGAGTCCTCTGCCTCCTCCTTTTTGCCCTTCAACCAAATGGAATCGATCTGCAATTACATATAGGCTTTGTGTATATGAAAAAAACATAT
>JAUBNY010000700.1:5402380-5417705 GCA_032275445.1 Crypturellus soui
GAGTCTCCTTCTCTGGAGATCTTCAAGACCCGCTTGGATGCAGCCCTGTGCCACGTGCTCTAGGTGGCCCTGCGTGTTCAGGAGGGTTGGACTAGATGACCTCTAGAGGTCCCTTCCAACCTTAGGCATTCTAGGATTCTATGAAAACTAGGTGCTGTCAGTATTATCTCTGTTAATACAGCTATTTCTCCAGAAGCTGATGGGTGCAGTGGGTGGTGTGTAATCTATGAGGGATGAGAAGAACTAAAGGGGTATGGGCTTCTTTTAAACTGCAGCAGAGAGAAATCTCCTCCCAGAACTTCCACATTACATCTAAATGCTGTGACTGTTTTCCCTCGCTTTTGGCAGAGCCTTGCCTAGGCAGCAGAACCACCATTCACATCAGAAAGAACTGAAAAGGCTTGGTATTATCATAATGTTTTATGGATGTAAAAATCACTGCCACTTTGTCTGGCTACAGCACAGAGCCTGTCAGAAGTGGATGCAGATAAGGTGAGAAAGAGATGTAGAGGCTGTAGGGAAGCCAGAAGAAACTTGGCAGGGCCTCAGCAGAAGTGAGGGATTGACAAGAAGCTGAGAACTCTGCTGTTCCTTTCATAAGATGCAATTCCAGGAATGTTATATTAGGATTACAAGCTTCAGATTCTACTGCATCTTGCTAGAGGGCAGCAACTATAGGGAACATTACACAATTTGATAAGTATATGAAAGTATATGTTGAGTACAGATGGCGTATGATTTTATCTTTTCATGTTCTTGTGCAAGGATAACTTGCAATCCTAGGAGATTTCAGTTCTAGGCTATTATATAAAATAGTTGACAATGAATGTTAATACTTTTTTTTTCTGCTCTGGTCAGTTATCCTTAAAGCAACTCCTGCAGAATCCATCTGATTATCTTTATGTGACATAAAAAAAGGCAGCACTACTTCTCTACTATAAGCTTTATCTGACTCCTAATTTATTATGTTTTTTTTTATGGTCCAGGCAGACTGAAAATAAGAAACTTTCCTTTATTGCCAGGAGACAAAGAGAATGATAAAACTCAGGTATTTTCCTCCACACTATTTCTTCTGAATTGCAATGGTATTGCAGGAGGAATAGTAAATACATATAATTTCTCTGCTGAAGTTTCCCTGCATGTGAAAGAACTAAGTGATTCTTTGAGGTGGCCAGTCAGGTATGTCTTATAATGAGTGTTGGTGCTAATGAAATAGCTGACATCATTACTCACAGAGATGAAAGCCATGGACCGAAGAAGGACAAGACCGCAGGTTAAACACACACATACAAATGCTGTTAGAAATTAAAGTTGCTGGATTTTGCTAGCTACTACAAGGCTAAAGCCATTATAATTTTTTGAGAAAGAACAATTTTTAGCACATTCTAGTGATTTAAGTACTTCCAAAGTCAGATGTGTTCATATACATCAACTCTCAGCTATGTTCTGAGGCTCTTCATTGAACTGTTACAGATGAAAAAACCAGCATAACCAGCTTCCTAGCTATGCCTTCTGCACCCCAACAAGCAATGGGGTGGTAAGATGCAAGGGCAGAGATGATAAGAATCTATTTATGTTAAAGGAATCATGGTAGCTGTCACTATTTTTCTTGAGAGTTAATATAGTCAGCTGCAGCTTAGAAGAGTCCTGACTTTTTTTCTAACATGGCTTTAGAAAGTGTATTTCTTAAAAGACAGCTTTAATATAACCCAAAATATCAGTGATTGGACTTGATTTGAGCCATTTGGTTTGTTCTTTATGGCCTTGCTAGTAGTTATATTATGCTATATTAAATCTACAATTATGTTTTCTATTAAACTCTGTAATTAAAAAAATTGCCCTCATTGTCTGGTGGATGACTTAATTCCCCTTTATTATTTTTTTTTTTTTTATCGTTTTTAAAGACCTTCTGTACAATTTATTTTTTTTTTTTTTAGTCTGGACTGAAACCAAATAGTTTCCTAAAGGTATCCTGTTAACCTTTGTTATCATTTTTAGTAGCCATTACTACCAAAATTGTCTTGGAATTGATCTCTCTATATAAGAGAAAGTTGACAGGACTACAAGAAATATTTATAAATTAAATGGTCAAATATTTATATATATAAAAGGTTTATAAATAAAATTTTAAAACTTGGGTTAGGAAATCCAACATACATTGAACCATATTTGAATAGATTTGAAAAAGTTCAAAATTCTCTTATGTTCTTAGATATTCTATCCTATCCATCAAGGCTTCTAGAAAATGTTCCCCAAACTCTCAGTGATGGAAATTCCACATCTTTTCTTGGTTGACTTTGTTTTAAATAAAGTCAATTGGAATTATGCTTAGAGTTTCCCCATAAACTCTATCCCAAAACTCAGACATCAGTATAACACTCCAGACCTACCCTTTCCAACCTGAACCATAATCTCATCTTGCCAAATCCTTTAACAGAACTGCAATTTGCAGAACTTAGTTACAGGTTAAAAAGATGCAAGGTCAAACTTAATTTCTTATTGTCTGGAAGTCACGTAGCCTGTCATATATGACCCTTTCCTTCTTCTCACTCTTTATGTGAGAAGATAGTAAATTTTATATCCTGTGTTATGGTGTCTAGTGCATTAGTTGCCAAACTTAGCAAGACTGTTTCTGTGTTAACATATGAAGTTGGCACTGGTACAAGATGGATTATGCTGAAGTTCAGGTACTCTACTGAGTGGCCTTGGTCCCTTGTGCCAAGTGTGAAGAGTAAGGTCCTCCGAGTAGGAGAGCTTAAATTCTCTCTTCAGCAGCACTAATAAATAAGAAATGCAAGACTCGGGCTTGTAGGTGGAAATTAGGCATTCTAGCTTCTGGGTCTCACTGTGCAGAGATTCCCTGTAAGAGATGTGCTGTACCTGAGGACCATGTTTCACAGATACTTTAGGTTATGTGGTTATGGGTGAGGTCATGGTGCAAGAGCCTGGGTACATCTCTTACCCAGGACTTAGCAATAGACCCTCAGCAAATTCACATTGTAAATAATAAGGTTTGTTTACATTTCTGATGGCTATAATTGCACTGGTTGTAGGAATGAAATAATGAAATTGAAGGGGCACCTTGTCCTATGAATAGTTGGGATTATTATGCATATATGAAATAGAGGAAAATCATTTAGTATAATTTTTTTAACTGATAGCCATGCTATGACAGAAAAACAGTCTATTTAGCCTAGTATGCCTTCTTTCTGTGTGGTTGTTAAGAGATGGTTAGGCAAAACTATAACAATCTGGACAAGTGGAAAATGATTCTTCCTCCTATGATCCTCCCAGTATTTAAAAACTTCCTCAGATTGCTAGCATTCTGATACATTTATGCAGTCATTAGCTCTTGAAATCAATTCACAGATATCTCTAATCTAGAATTTTCTGCATCTCTGTCACCAATGACATCTCATGGCAATGTTTTCCACAATTTACTTATGTTCTTCTGGAAAATTACTCCAAAATATCCCTTGGATTTAAATTCACTGCCTTATAATTTCATAGTAGGAGACTGCTATTCACAGTTAATTCTCAATGATATTTGCCATTTGACAGCTAGACTATACACATTCAGTCAACTATTCTGCTATGAATAGTCCTTGGATAATTGGTTTCCTATGGAAGTTTCTCAGAAGTTGTTCTATGTGCATCAGTTGTTACCTCCTCAAAGACATGCTTTTCGGCTAAAAAAAAAAAAAAGTGCACTTTCAGCCTCAGGGAGAGTCATGAGTATGATCTAACTGGAGATAAAAGCACTATGAACATTGGGAAAGGTATGAACAAGGATATGAATAGAAAGGAGGAAGGAGCCTTGTTATTGCCATATTGAATGTCTGATCTCCTGATTCTAATAAACTTAATTGTTTGAATCATCATGTAAGCAAACTTCAAAGAATGAGTGAATCGTGCTTATCAAAACAAACATTGTAAATATTATGAGATAGGTTAATGATTCAACTTCTGATTGGGTCGAAATCACTTTTCTAAAAAGAGGAGATGACTATTTTCCTGACCTTTTAAAACATAAACCTGAATCTTCATCTGCCTGAGAGCCTCATCGCATTTCTCATGGAAGTGAAGAGCCAAGGAGATGGAGAGCTCCAGGAATAACAGTAGGAGATGGTAACAGCTCTATCACTGCATTGCATGTAAGTAAGTGAATCACTTTTAACAATATTGACCTGAGAGGTTCTTGTGGGATTAGTTTATTCCATAGCTGGAGATTGGGACTACCTAACAGCTCCTTCACTAGTGCAGCTTCACTGCCCCTCAGGCTCGAGATACAGGTTGGCCATATCTAGTTAAGGGAGAAGTAGTAGTAGCTAAGCTATTTTGAGAGATCTGACTGTACTATATGACTGAGTTGAAATCAATTAGTACTGCAAAAGAAATTATCTGAATATCCTTTTTGTAAGAGTAGATCAGGGCTTTTGTGTAGAATAGGTTCAATGCCACTTTTGTTAAACGGTGGTCAAATCCATGTTTCTGAAACGCATATATCTAAGCATGACTAACTCAAAAATAACAATTTACTCTGTTAAGCCCTGACTTTTTTTTGAGATAAAAATTCTCAAATGTGCAATAATTAGGTGTGAATGATGTATAGCTCTCATACCCTGATATAAATATATAAAGTATATAATTGTTATTGTTCATGTGTAGTTGTAAGTGTATTTACATATTCTAAATAGATTGATATGTCTTTCATGCAATGGGAAAGAATATTTTCTAAAGGATAGGACAGTAGTAAACAGACTATTTTCAGGTAAAATTTGCCTATGGAACTCTGTAGCTCCAAACTGCAGATCATAATCATAGCTTTTATCTGATGATGCATAGTATTTTTTTTTTTAAAGCATCTTGGCATTGTTCTAATTTTAGTCAAAAAATATTTCCACTGTTTATGAGAATCTAAAGTTCAGTTAGCTATTGAATTCCTCATTACCATATTTTGCAAATTGCTGTGGTCAGTTATTTAAATTATAAATTGTTCAGGATATAGAACTACTTTCTGTTATAAAAAGGTCCATTTCTGACATCAAAATCCAGTTTATCAGTAGGATGATAAAACCCAGCTTTGCAGTATATAATCCTCTTATTAGTTATATAAGACAGGCTAACAGGAAATTTACCAAATGAGGTCTTAAACTGTTACTCCAGTCATTCAAAACCATCCAAAAATCTCAGTAATGACATTTCAAGCCTATCTTAGGTGGAAAGAAGTTATTATAATATTTAGCATCTTAAATTAATAGGAAATATGCCCACTGTTGTTGCTCCTTTCCCATTTCTCAGTCTGCATTATTTTTGTTTGCTGCAAAGTCTGTCAGTAAATGTTTTTTTAAAAATATTTTTCAAACATGCTGGGGCCCTAAAGAGTTCATTTCTTTTCTTCTCATGCACAGTCTTTTCAGTGAGAAGAGGGTCTGAGAAAACATTAAAAACACACCCACTAAAACAGCTTTATTCCTTTCTTAATTTTTGAACTTACTTCAAAGCTGGTATTTATAGGGCAGTGCAGTGTGTATGCTCTTGGTTTACCGAGAAAAGTTGGATTTAGAGGTTAGAGATCTCCATTCTCTCATTTAATGTTCTACATCTGTGACATATTTTAATTCACAGGCAGGTCATGCTGATTTGGCTGATAATGGTTTCTATTAATTCCACATGCTCTACCAATTAAAATCTGAGCATGCAAATTAAAGTGTTTGTTGTGGATGAATGGAAGACAGAGGAGGTTATAATTCCAAAATATTTCTTTGAAGTGTAACTTTATCTGAACAAAAAAGAACTGCTAAACATTATACTGTGGGCTTGTGTGTGTATTGTGTCTCAGTCAATCCTTATCAAACATGCCCAGGTTACAATAAACAAGGTTTTTATTTCCGTAGCTGCCAACCTTGACAAGCCGATGCAGCCTGTCAGAGGCACACTGGGATCTTTCCATCACACATTACATGACCAGTAAGAAAGATTCTGCCAGCCAAAATGTGTTCTCAATTGCACTCCTGCCATCCTGTTACCTCCACGACGTGTCCTCAGTGACATCAGAGCAAATCCCTCTTGTGCAAGGGAGCTTTGCAGCTGCGGGGAGCAAAGGACCCAAGGTCAGAACCGGGGACATTTTTCACATTCCAAAGCATTAGGGGTTGGGGGGAAGCATGGAAGGAAGGTGGTATGAAAAAATATCAAACACAGTTTCTATGTTTTGAGGTCGTATTTCTCAGTGAAACTTTCCACAGCTGGCGCATCAAGTATACTAGTTATTTTCTAGAAAGCAAAATATATTTCTTACTGAAATATAGGTAACTGCTTTGTGCTTTTTTTTCTTTTTTTGTCAAGTGATAGTTACTTAGAAGATTGTGCATTTCCTGCTTTTTTGTCCTTTCATAAATGGATATATTTTTAAGCACATGTAGAACACTTTGAGTGAACAACAGTAATATAAGTAATAAATTACAAACATTATTCTTCCACTGTTTATGATTTGCATTCTGTAGTTATTCAGTTAATTAGTACTAGGCTGCATCTGGACCTTCATGTTGGGGCAGCTCCCTATATATAGCATAATTTATGTCCTAAATGGTTCTGTAGTAGTTGGAAGGGGAAAAAAAGTTGCTAGATGATCATCAGCAAAGGAACAGTATTAGAAATGTTAAGCAAGTAGCTAGCAGTCTTTAAGGAAAATATATAAATACCTTTCAGAAAAATATTTTCACTTATTTTGAGAGATACCTTTAGATACATTGTATTGTGAAAAAGTCAACATATATCTTTGACTTGAAAAAGACAGATACAGGCCTGGGTGACAGGCGTGTGAGCAGAATTCACTTTTTCAAAGGGGATGTTGCTTCTCTAAAAACTATTTGACTTGTAAAACTGCAGTTGCAGAAGAGGGTGTTTCTATTGAATTAAATTAAGTTTTAATTCCTCTTTTAATTCATGGAAAGAAGAGGGAAGATTGCTATATAGAAAACTATGTTGAGACTCTGAGGTCATGAAACATCAACAGATCGAACAGAGAAAAACACTCCTCTACTCTGTATGAATAGGCTATCATAAAAATATAAGCTATCATGTACTCTGAGCTGGTAACACATGTAAGTAATGGCATTAGTTTCTTGTATGTCAAACTTCACCTGATTTTATCACTAGATCTAGGCTTATGTGTCATGTGGCTGCAGTAACTCATTGTCAAATCTCTGCGTTCATAATATGTTGACAGTATGGTTATCTCATAATCATTTTAGAATAATTTTCGCCTTATCATATCCAAAGCTTGCTGGCAACTGAAATTGAATACTTTTGGAAACTGCAAAACAAAGCCTTAATCCTGTTCACTTGCAAAAGTGGTTGAGTTTAACAATTTTGAATCTAAAAAAATAATTCAGCTAGAAGAAATGATTAGTACAAGAATAGATTTTTCTTTGACAAAGTCAGCACTTCTGAAAAACAAACAGATTCATATAGCTGCTGTTAGTGATGATTCTTTTTCCTCCTCAGAGAGAGGAAGTGAGTGAGCGTGTGTGTAAGGGAGGGAGAGAGAGAAAGAATTTTTTATTGATGAAAATCAACAGCATTCAACGTTTCTCTGGAAATGAAGTTTTAAGATTTCTTCTGTTTTGTTTTATATAGAAGAACACTTGCTACAGCACTTCTACATAGCAACATAAAATCAGCATCTAAATCTAGATTATTATTCAATGAATCTGCTGCACTGAAAATACTGTTCTTCACCACTATCACAGTCAGTGTTGGGCATGCTAACTTAAGCTCTGTTTTAATGTCTACATTTTGTCAGTTATCCAAATATAATCTGTTCCAAATGGTACTGAATCCCATGGTACTGAAAGTGTATGTAAACAACAAGACTCTTGAGATCTTATTAAATTAAAATAATTTACTAACTCTGGGTAGGAGGGAGAAGAGGAAGGTAGAAAAGCAGGAAAATTAATCAGTATTATAGGATAACACGAGGAAGTTCTTCTATGACAGCTATTAGATTCAGCTATTGTAATATATGGCTACTGTGTTACCTAAACACAGTAGAGAAACAAGAAATAACTGCAGGTGTGTATTTCTGCAGTTTTTGAAAATAAAGTTTTCTGGATCCGCCTTGCATCAATTAGGGGACATGATTTCTGGCTGTAGCAATGCTGTTTCAATGTTTTAGTAGAGACTGCTTGTGCCTGTTACAACCCCGTTGTTTTTGTTATTTTCTGAGAAATGTTACCCCCTTCCAAAGCTGATATTCTTTAAGGACCTGTCACAGACTAATATTAAACTTTGAAACTGTGCTTGTTGATTCTTCTGTTTTTGGTTTGTATAAGTGCATATGCATTATCCTTTAATGAGTCAGGTTATTTAAATTTCAAATCAGATTGGGGATGTAGCAAGTGTGAGGGTTCTATATTCTTCTAACCATCTGTCACTAAGAATCTCCTTAAAGCTGCAGCCTTGGTTAAAGAACAGCATGGTCCTGTAAACTTTCTGTCACTGTTTCTAAGCAAAGAATAGAGAACAGCGTCTCATCTACTGAGAATGTTTTTTGAATGAAACTTTCATAGCAACTGTGACAGACACTAGGGTTGTGTGGAATATTCAAAGACTGTTGTATTAGTATTACAAAGGTTATATGTATCTAAGTGTTTCAGACCAGAGATGTTTCTTGCAGAAGCTCATGGCACAAGGTAGTAATAATAAAAATCCCTAGTGCTGGAACAAGGCATATGACTCGTCTTAAATTTTCCTCCCGCGGGGAAGGAAGACGTCTGAGATGACTCAAGGGCACTGAGAAGTAAAAAAAAAAAATGGCGAGATGAAACAAGCCACTCAGTTTGAAAAGTGAAACAGGACTAATCAAAAGGGAGCCTCTGTAATGATGGTCAGGATGCTTCATTCAGCCTAAAAGTCTTCTTACAGATTTCGGGTGACAGCCTGAGGAGAGACTTACAGGAAGAGCGAGAGATTTTTGAACAATTTTCTTTGTAACGCTTTTGTTCAGAATAAATGATATCATATCAGAGCTGGCTGATTTTGATTCATGCTGTCACTAGTTCCAGGAGACAGCTCATCTGCAGGCACCGAGTTATGGCACCATAGGACCATAGTGAACAGCACACAGTAAAGAGGAAGAGCAGGGCCAGGCAGCAGGCATGAAACCAGAGAGGCAGGTCCTTTGGGAGACCCTGAGGGTGTCAGAGGCTGCAAGCCTGAAAGCTGACAGCAAAGTGAGGAGTGCTTATTCCAGTGCTGTAGGAATAGAAAACTTTGAAAAGGACTTGGTCCACAAGTATCAGAGTTGTTTTTGTTTTGTTTTTCCTGGGAAAATACAGAAAAACTTTCTGGCTTCCTGAAAACACCTATAATACCTCTCTTCTGCCTGCCTATGTTATCTGGCTTAGTGCTCTCCTTGCTCAGCAAGAGGTCCTAGAGCATAGCTGATATGGGCTCAAGAGACCCAATCCCATCTGTGCTGCAGTCATCAACATTTTCTTCCACTTTTTCTGCCACATAGTTTGTCAGTTCTCCATGAGAGTCTTGTATAAAGGGACCTTAATGTTCTTTAGGGCCTTCAAAAAAAGCAATCATGTTTTTGTAGTTGTATTTAGTTTATCTAGCTCTTCCCCGAGCTGAAATATCTGAGAGTAGAAAGGGAAAATCTCTACTCTGGGCTCTCTGCCTCCTTCTCTCTGCCCTTCAACCAAATGCAATCAATCTGCAATTACATATAGGCTTTATATATATGAAAAAGCCATATGTACTAGTTAAACATATAGTATTTGCTAACAAAGAGACCTTTTCTACTTCTTTGAAGTGATGACTTGTAAAACTTTATGTCTGTGTGAAATCAAACAGAATTGTGAGCAAAGGCATGACCTTCATCTTACATGCAAATGCACAAAATGGCATGGACCCTGCTTTTTATTATACAACCTCATTCATGTCTCAATAACATTAGAATAATTTTCACGTTACACTTCTCATTGACTTCATGCTTCTGTGACTTGTTGAAATTTTTTTTTTTGTTATATGGGTGTTGATGACTTTTTTTCTGTGAAACTGGTACTGAATTGTTAAAATATTTTCATATATTTCTGAGTTTTCAGCTGATTTCATTCTTTGGAGTATTTTCTTCTTTTCAATGTTACTAAGTGAATTCATTTTGACTTCCTGTCAGAAAGACTTTTCTACTGAACCAGTAGAAAAAATTCAATGCAAAAATTCAATATATGTCACTACCCATAGTGTGATTTCTGTGCTGGTACTGAGAAATAATAACATTTTAAATGACTTGTTTTTTACTTCCCTGTTTAATTTCAAAATAAAGTCTCTAGAACCTACATCTTTTCTATTGGTACACTTGGGCTTCTTGAAATTATTGGATCAAAATATGTGCAGGCTTGTGCAGAGAATGTGATTATGGCCTTTCTCAGAATAGGCCTTTTAATAGGTCTAATAAGTTTCAGACCAAGCATACAAACTGAGTAAATTAAATCACTGAAAAAGTACATCATTACAAGACACTAAACACAAAAGTTTAGGAAACAACAGTATTATGTTAACTGTATTGGAGATTATTCCACTGTTCGGTAGAACTTTAAAGGTAGGAAAGTCATATGAGAACTCTGATATTGGTTGTATGATGAAGCTTTCAGGTCTAAGCAGAGTAACTCCTTACGTAAAATATGGAGTCATTTTATGGTCTCCTGATTCAGCAGCATTCGAAGCAATTTCCAAGTGATCACATTTTGACTGTCAACCTGCTCTGTAGGCTCATAGTCATCAAGTACATTAATTTATGCACGTCCATTATTTGCATTTCCTTTAATCATAAAGAAAAACTTCCCAGGTGCAGCAGTGACCTTTGGGTGATTTTCATGTTCCAAATCATCACTCTGTGAGAGTTCTAGGTGTTATCCCTGGCTGACTTCTGCATCAGCCCAAACTGCCATGTGACAGACACACACGTCTGTGGCACAGTGGAAATGATTAAAAAAAAGTCCTGCATAAAATGCACTTTATCTTAGAGGACTACACTTAATTATCCTTTTCACTCTAACAAGGAGTGATGAAAAGGGATAAGGGCATTTTCTGCCCTTCATGTGGCCCATATAAAAGAAATCTCACTTGCATTTGAGAAAATGCAAGGACTAATTGGGAATTTCTCCCTTGGAGGGAAAATTCATCAAAATAGGAGCAAGAATTAAGCCAAGTAATGTATGCCTCCCACTTCACTCCCCATGCGTTCACCTGAGATGAACCACTTTTTGTGGCAGGGGAAAGCTGTTCTTTCAAAAGGGCTGTCAAAAATTCTTTTTACCTTAGTGCATCCTTAGAAATTGCAGAGCACTGAGGAGAATCCAGTACTTTTCTCCAGAGTAAAAGGACTATACCTTAGCTCTCATAATGTGCTGTGTGTTCAGGAGTGAGTCTGTTGCAAGATAAATAGTACAAGGAATAGAGTGCAGAATGTATCATATCAAATTTTTTAGTCCCTATTGAGCTGCACAAATGACACAGAATCCCTAGTGCCCTTTGGACGGGAGTTTGAAAGGCCCAGCTTGCTGTGGGAAATGATGTCATCCCTAAGCACTGCAAAAGAGAAATAATTCTGATTCCTGGGAAAAATAGCTACAGAATTGTAATAGATATGGCAAAAAGTATCCAACAGCATGTGAAGGAATCTCTAGGAATAGATTAAAACAGGTAATGGTATTAGGTAATTGTAAATTATGTTTATATCTGTTGTGAATTGTAGAAGTTTGAAGGGGAAAAAAGCAGATGAAATTTTGAAAACTGTTATGTTTGTGGTGAATGATATTGCCTGCCAGTTCCCCTGGGCACTATCAAATTGCAGATTTTCAATGCTTCATAAAAATGTCACTACTCCCAGTTCTACCTGCTGCGTCAGGCATCTGTACTCTGGGAATCTGCCTTCTAACACAATAGGCAGCCAGCAATGCTATAAAGAGTGAATTCCTCTACCCCAGAGCAGTGCAAAATGCATTTAGGTCGGTGTTACACAGGGGTTATTTCTATAGCTTAAAGAAATTAAATGAAGTGATATAGATGCTCACACAAATGACTATGGAGGTGTACATCCAGATCCTCCAGTTCTGCACTGTAACCCTTTCAGAAACAAAATCCTGGCAGACCATGGCAAAATCCCCTGGCCTTTTTTGTTTGCTCAGTCAGATCTGGATTCAGCAGCGTGAGTCATGCTCTTATTCAGAATTCCTTCTCTCAGCTCTGTTGAATCTTCACTGTAGGAGCAAAGCCGTGGCCTCTGTCCTGCCTGTGCACCATCAGCAGAAGTTGGCTGTACCACAGCAGGAATGGGAGCTGTACTCCTGCCCTCAAGTGACCACATTAGTGGCAGATTATCTAGTATAGAGACATGGGGCACACCAAGGGAAAAAATCAGCTTGACTTCCAGGTTCTGGCTTCTGTTTGAAGGATTAATTGTTGGGAGAAAGGATGAAAGGCCCATCTTTTCTTATTATTATTATTTATAAATTGGAAAAAAAAAAGAGAGAGAGGGACACATGCAAAAGACCACAGTGCAGAGCACTATTATTTTTCAGTGCAGACAATGATGATAAAAGGATATGTGTTTATTTCTCCATGGATATTAAGAGAGATACCAGACAAAGTTTTATAGGGGAGATGACATCAAAACAACTTGCTCAAAGTGAGATAGTGGGTCATAAACTGCTGGAACATACTGCCTCCTTACAGCCACCTTCCTTAGTGAAGTGTCCTTTTTTTCTAACAACTGGACATTTCTGAAACAGGGTTCACTGTGCCTACCTTGCATAAATTCATCTTGCCATATGGAGATTTATACAGCAGAGCTAATAATCTTGAACTCCTTTAAAGTCAACAGGGAGAAGTAAGTATATATAGGATACACTTCATCTCATCCTAAATCAGACGTCTAGGTTAGATTAAATCAAGTTCTAAAAGTTACTGTGTATTTACTGACCATAAGGGGTGAGTGGTTCAACTGCAGCTGCCTACCTAGTAGATGTCTAGTGTTTAGTGAGGCGCTAAAATGAATCAATTCCATTTATATATATATATAAAAAGAAAAGACAAAAAAAAACCAGACAGGTATGTTTGGGCTTCTGGGGAAACTTTTACTCTTGCATTTTGAAACAAAAATCAAAAGTTTTCCATGTTTTTTTTTTCTATTATATGGAGCAATGTTAAGGATGACAGAATAAAAACAGTGTTCTGAATTTTTTGGAATTAAAATATTTTTCAGACTTTGCGGAAAAGGCAATGAGAGTGAATGTAGAAGAGAAGGCATTTTGTACAGATGATAAAGTGAATGGAAAAGGGATAATAGGCAAGGTTGGTGGAAAACAAAGGATTTTAACACTAGAAGCTGCTGATTTATTTATCCTATTCAGACAGGTTTTGAGGTAGAGTTTTTATGTATAAGCTACATCAGTTTGTGATAAGATCTAAAAACTGAGAAACATCTTATGGTAATATATGTGTGCTTAAAATCCTTGGTTACAGACAGTCTTGTGTCAGCCTGGCAGCACAGCCTTGTCCATTGCTTTTTCTACATTAGTCCCGAGGTATCTCTGTGTCACGTGTCCTGCTTTGCAGTTAGTTTGCTCTACTTCCTTCCTTTTTGCTATCACTATGTAGTCCTTCTCCTTTCTCTTTCCAGTTCATCCTCAGGTAATACTTAGTTTGCAGTGCCACTGAGGGTTTTTTCCTTTGCTTTTTTTTTTCTTTGTGTGTTCGGCCACACCACACATTGTCAAATGTCTTATTAAAACATATAAATAAGAGCCAGAAAGCATTTTTAATTAGATGTTAAAAATTCCCTGAAAATTAATGACAATTACCCATAACTATGCAAAAAGCAATGAGAGTTAACATTTACCATGAAGCAGAAAAGGCTGGTTAGAGGCTTCTCTCTTCCCTCCTTTCCCCACATCCCTCCATCAGCTGGTGGCCAAGCACTCATTCTCATTAGGTAGCTGAGGAGCAGTAGTATTTGAACATCTTTTGTAACAGTTATTTTCTAACCACATGTCTCTGGATTCAGTAATGAAGCTGGTTTAGAATATGCTCTTCTCTGTCCACCTCCTCTCCCTCTTTCATATCCCACTTCCTTTGCCCCTGAGCTGAAGTTTGCCTTTTCCTTAGATATGCTGTTACAAATATTTGTTGGACTGCAAGAAAACTATCAGTGAAATTAAGTGATTAGACAATATCCTCATTTATATTACCAGAGCATAGCTGGGGGGGAGGGCAATAAAAAAGTGTGGGGAGAAAGCAGGGAATAGGAAACTTTAAAACTGGTTTGGATGTCAAAGACAGGATGTTCTGCAAGCATGTTCTGTATTACCGAAGCTAGCTCTGCTGTGTGCTCACACCTGTACCATGAAATCACTATAAGTATTGCCCATTGCAATGGGCTTGAGATGTGATTTTCAACTCAGTTTTTGTCAAAAATTAGCTTGCCTTCCTCTGAGAGTGAATGGAGACTCCTCTCTTGAAAACATGGGGTCCTGCTAGAAGTGGGTGGAGAAAGGTTAAGTCTATGCTTCCCTCCTATGCACCAGATGCTCATGGAGTTAGTGTTTGTTTATACCTTAATTACTCAAAAACCCCCTCTCATCTTCTCAGATAAAGCCAATTCAAGCTGTCCACAATAAAAAAAAAAAAAAAGAAAGATTTCATCTTTTCATTTCTGTCAGCTTTATTTTTCAGTGATGCTGAAGTGATTTGGGCACCCTGTTTAGTTGAAATAAAAAGTGCATGTCCAAATCTAGATGGATTTGAAAACTTCCAGCTGGAGTGAATTGAGTGGTTTGAAAAGAAGCAGACTGATAAAGCAGCCTTGGCCATAATGCTGAAAAATGACTCAGTTTTGTAATTCACCTTACAGTCTCCATTATATTTAACAGTATTTATTCATTACTTGTCCTTTTTTTTTTTTTTTCCCCTTTTCCCTCCTCTTGTCCTTGGGGACAGATTTGTTTCAGATCTATTGCAGAGAACATTTCTTCCAAGGACATTCTGGAGGAGTTGTTTGTACAAGGCTGATCAGAAATTGCAAAACTGAATAAAGAAAAATTATGTACTGAAATATAGAAAATAATAATGGCAAACTTTTCACAAAGAACAAACCAAACAGCAAATAAGTCATGTAATCATTTACCCAGGGAATCATTTCTCTAATGCATTGGGTGCTTTTAAACACTGGCAACTTTTCATAGAATCACAGAATGCCTAAGGTTGGAAGGGACCTCTAGAGGTCATCTAGTCCAACCCCCTGCACACGCAGGGC
>JAUBNY010000700.1:5417805-5430536 GCA_032275445.1 Crypturellus soui
AATCGATCTGCAATTAAATATAGGCTTTGTCTATATGAAAAAAACATATGGACTAGTTAAACATATAGTATTTGCTAAGGAAGAGATCTTTCCTACTTCTCTGCGTGATGACTTGTAAAACTTTATGTCTGTATGAAATCAAACAGAATCGTGAGCAAAAGCATGACCTTCATCTTACATGCAAATGCACAAAATGATGTGGACCCTGCTTTTTATTATATAACCTTGTTTATGTCTCAGTAACATTAGAATAATTTTCACATGTTACAATTCTCATTGGCTTCATGCTTCTGTGACTTGTTAAAAATGTTACTTGTCATATGGGTGTTGGTGGCTTGTTTTTTCTGTGACATTGATACCGAATTTCTAAAATATTTTCATATATTTCTGAGTTTTCAGCTGCTTTCATTCTTTGAATTTTTTCTACCCATTCAGTAGAAAAGTCTTTCTGACAGGAAGTCAAAATGAATTCACTAAGTAACATTGAAAAGAAGAAAATACTCCAATGTAAAAATTCAATATATGTCACTACTCATACTGTGATTTCTGTGCTGGTACAGAGAAATAATAACATTTTAAATGACTTGTTTTTCACTTCCCTGTTTAATTTCAAAATAAAGTCTCTAGTACCTACATATTTTCTGTTGGTACACTTGGGCTTCTTGAAATTATTGGACCAAAAATGTGTGCTGGATTATAGGCTTGTGCAGAGAATGTGATTATGGCCTTTATCAGAGTAGGTCTTTTAATAGGTCTAATAGGTTTCAGACTGAGTATACAAACTGAGTAAATTAAATCACCAAAAGAGGACATTATTGCAAGACCCTAAACACAGAAGTTTAGGAAACAGTATTATGTTAACTGTGCTGGACGTTATTCCACTGTTTGGTAGAACTTTAAAGGTACGAAAGTCATATGAGGTCTCTGATATTGGCTGTGTGATGAAGCTTTCAGGTCTAAGGAGAATAGCTCTTTATGTAAAACATGGAGTCATTTTTGCGGTCTCCTTTAATAAAATTATGATTCAGCATCACTGAAAGACATCCCCAAATGATCATGTCTTGGCTGTCAAGACTGTCTTGCTCTTTACGCTGATAGTCATCAAGCACAGTAATTTATGCACATCCATTATTTGCATTTCCTTTAATCATAAAGAAAAGCTTCCCAGGTGCAAGCATGACCTTTGGGTGATTTTCATGTTCCAAATCATTGCTCTGTGAGAGCTTGAGGTGTTATCCCTGACTGACTTCTGCATCAGCCCAAACTGCCATGTGAAAGACACACACATCTGTGGCACAATGGAAATTATTTTTAAAAAGTCCTGCATAAAATGCACTTTATCTTAGAAAACTACATTTAACTATCCTTTTCACTGTAACAAGGAGTGATGAAAAGGGATAAGGACATTTTCTGTCCTTCATGTGGCCCATATAAAAAAAACCCTCTCTGTTGCGTTTGAGAAAATGCAAGGACTAATTGGGAATTTCTCCCTTGGAGGGAGAATTCATCAAAATAGGATCAAGAATTAAGCCAAGTAATGTATGCCTCCCACTTCACTCCCCATGCGTTCACCTGAGATGAACCACTTTTTGTGGCAGGGGAAAACTGCTCTTTCAAAAGGGCTGTCAAAAATTCTTTTTACCCTAGTGTATGCTTAGAAAATGCAGAGCTCTGAGGAGAATCCGGTATTTTTCTCCAGAGTAAAAAGACTATTCCTTAGCCCTCATAATGTGATGTGTGTTCAGGAGTAAGTCTGTTGCAAGACAAATAGTACAAGGAATAGAGTACAGAATGTATCATATCAAATTTTTTAGTCCCTGCCGAGCTGCACACATGACACAGAATCCCTAGTGCACTTTGGATGGGAGTTCGAAAGACCCAGCTTGCTGGGGGAGATGGCGTCATCCCTAAGCACTGTGAAAGAGAAATAATTCTGATTCCTGGGAAAAATAGCTACAGAATTGTAATGGATATGGCAAAAAAAGTATCCAACAGCATGTGAAGGACTCTCTAGGAATAGATTAAACAGGTAATGGCATTAGGTAATTGCAAATTATGTTTGTATCTGTTGTGAATTGTAGAAGGTTGAAGGGGAAAAAAGCAGATGAAATTTTGAAAACTGTTATGTTTGTGGTAAATGATATTGCCTGCCAGTTCCCCTGGGCACTATCAAATTGCAGATTTTCAATGCCTCATAAAAATGTCACTACTCCCAGTTCTACCTGCTGCGTCAGGCATCTGTACTTTGGGAATCTGCCTTCTAACACAATAGGCAGCCAGCAACGCTATAAAGAGTGAATCCCTCTACCCCAGAGCGGTGCAAAATGCATTTAGGTCAATGTTAGACAGGGGTTGTTTCTATAGCTTAAAGAAATTTAATGAAGTGATATAGATGCTCACACAAATGACTGTGGAGGTGTACACCCAGATCCTCCAGTTCTACACTGTAACCCTCTCAGAAACAAAATCCTGGCGGAACATGCCAAAATCCCCTGTCCTTTTTCGTTTGCTCACCAGATCTGGATTCAGCAGTGTGAGTCATGCTCTTATTCAGAGTTCCTCCTCTCGGCTCTGTTGAATCTGCGCTGTAGGAGCAAACCTGTGGCCCCTGTCCTGCCCGTGCGCCACCAGCAGAGCTCTCTTGAGGTCGGCTCTACCACAGCAGGAATGGGAGCTGCACCCCTGCCCTCAGTGACCACTTCAGCGGCAGGTTATCTAGTATGGAGACACAGGGCATACCAAGGGGGAAAACCAGCTTGACTTCCAGGTTCCAGATTCTGGCTTCTGTGGGCAGGATTAATTGTTGGGAGGGGGGATGAAAGGCCCAACTTTATTATTATTATTATTATTATTATTATTATTATTATTATTATTATTACTATTATTATTACTATTATTATTATTATTATTATTTATAAATTGGATAAAAAAGAAAAAAGAGAGAGAGGAACATATGGAAAAGATCACAGTGCAAAGCACTATTATTCTTCAGAGCAGACTGATAATAAAAGGGTACGTGTTTATTTCTCCATGGATATTAAGAAAGTGCCAGATAACAGACAAAGTGTTATAGGGGAGATGACATCAAAACAACTTGCTCAAATTGAGATAGTGGGTCAGAAACTGCTGAAAGATGCTGCCTCCTTACAGCCATCTTCCTTAGCTTTCTGAGGCAGAGTTCACTGTGCATAAATTCATTTTGCCATATAGAGATTTATACAGCAGCACTAGTCATCTTGGACTCCTTTAAAATCAACAGGGAGAAGTAAGTCTGTATAGGATACACTTCATCTCATCCTAAATCAGACATCTAGATTAGATTAAGTCAAGTTCTAAAAGTTCCTGTTTATTCATTGACTATAACAGGTGTGTGAGTGATTCAAATGTAGCTACCTAGTAGATGTCTAGTGTTTAGTGAGGTGCTAAAATGAATCAGTTCCATTTATTTAAAACAAAAACAAACAATCAAACAAATAAAACAAAGCAAATAAACAAACAAAAACCCAAGTAGGTTTATTTGGGCTTCAGGGGAAACTTTTACTCTTGGATTTTGAAAAAAAAATCTAAAGTTTTCCTTTTTTTTTTTTCCCCTACTATATGGAGCAATGTTAAGGATAACAGAATAAAAACAGTGTTCTGAATTTTTTGGAAGTAAAATGTGTTTCATACTTTGTGGGAAAGGGAATGAGAGTGAATATAGAAGATAAGACATTTTGTACAGACAATAAAGTGAATGGAAAAGGAATAATAGACAAGGTTGGTGGAAAGCAAAGCATTTTAACACTAGAGGCTGCTGATTTATTTATCCTATTCAGATAGGTTTTGAAGTAGAGTTTTTATATGTAAGCTACATCACTTTGTGGTGAGAAGATCTTAAAAGTGAGATACATCTTATGCTAATATATGTGTGCTTAAAATCCTTGGTTACTGTCTTATGTCAGCCTGGCAGAACAGCCTTTTCCATTGCTCTTTCTATATTAGCCCCGAGGCATCTGTGTCATGTGTCCTGCTTTGCAGTTATTTTGCTCTACTTCCTTCCTTTTTGCTATCAGTGTACAGTCCTTCTCCTTTCTCTTTCCAGTTCATCCTCAGGTAATACTTAGTTTGAAGTGCCACTGAGGTTTTTTTCCTTTGTTTATTTTCTTTTCTCTGTATTTCTTTGGCCACATCACACAGTGTCAAATGTCTAATTAAAACATATAAATAAGAGCCAGAAAGAATTTTTAATTGGATGTTAAAAATTCCCTGAAAATTAATGGTAATTACGCATACCTGCTCAGAAGGCAATGAGAGTTAACACTCACCCTGAAGCAGAAGAGGCTGGTTAGAGGCTTCTCTCTTCCCTCCTTTCCCCACATCCCTCCGTCGGCTGGTGGCCAAGCACTGTTTGCTGAGGTCTTTCAGCTCTCTGCTTCTCATTAGGTAGCTGCGGAGCAGTGGTACTTGAACATCTTTTGTAATAGTCATTTTCTAACCACATATCTCTGGCTTCTGTGATGAAGCTGGTTTCGAATATGCTCTTCTCTGTCCACCTCCTCTCTCTCTTTCACATCCTACTTCTTTTGCCCCTAGGCTGAAGTTTGCCTTTTCCTTAGCTATGCGGTTACAAGTATTCGCGGGGCTGCACAGCAAACTAGCCGCAAAATTAAATGTTTAGAAAAAAAAATCCTCATTTCTATTAGCAGAGCGTAGCTGGGAGGGGACAATAAAAAAGTATGGAGAGACAGCAGGGGATAGGAAACTTTAAAACTGATTTGAATCAAAGACAGGATGTTCTGCAAGCACGTTCTGTGTTATCTAAGCTGGCTCTGCTCTCACCTGTACCATAAATCACTATAAGTATTGCCCATTGCAATGGGCTTGAGATGTGATTTTCAGCTCAGTTTTGTCTAAAATTAGCTTGCCTTCCCTGAGAGTGAATGGAGATTCCTCTCTTGAAAACATGGGGTCCTGCTAGAAGTGGGAGAGAAAGCTTAAGACTATGCCTCCCTCCTATGCACCAGCTGCTCATGGAGTAAGTGCTTGTTTATACCTAAATTACTCAAAAACTTCTCAGATAAAGCCAATTCAAGCTGTCCACAATTAAAAAAAAAATAAAAAAAGAAAAGATTTCATCTTAGTCAAGCTTCATTTTTCAATGATGCTGAAGTTATTCGTGCACCCTGCTTATTTGAAATAAAAGGTGCATGTCCAAATCTAGATGGATTTGAAAACTTCCAGCTGGAGTGAACTGAGTGGTTTGAAAAGAAACAAACTGATAAAGCAGCCTTGGCCATAACACTGAAAAATGACTCAGTGCTGTAATTCCGCTTGCAGCCTCCATTATATTTAACTGTATTTATTCATTACTTGTCCTTTTTTTTTCCCCCTTCCCTCCTCTTGCTTATCAGGGACAGATTTGTTTCAGATCCGTTGGAGAGAACATTTCTTCCAAGGACATTCTGGAGGAGTTGTTTGTACAAGGCTGATCAGAAATTGCAAAGCTGAATAAATAAAGAAAAATTATGTACTGAAATATGGAAAATAATAATGACAATCTTTTCACAAATAACAAACCAAACAGAAAATAAGTCACACAATCATTTACCCAGGGAATAATTTCTTTAGTGCATTGGGTGCTTTTAAACACTGGCAACTTTTCATGAGCACAGAATGCCAGGAGCAGGGTCCTTCACCACCTGCAGCAAGGGTGCTATAATATATATTTTAGATATGTAATTCATATGACTCAATGGTACGTCCACAGTACGAAATGAAGGCAATATGGAGATTGCTGGCTTAGTTGCAAATGAGCTGGCGCTATTAGAAGTGATATAGCTTGAGATCCAGGCAGATGCATTTGTTCTAATCTTTACTTTGAGATTTTCTGCCATGCAGATGTGCTTTTTGAATCAAGGAACAAAATGTTCTATTTCTTCACTTTGAGTTTATTTTATAAGACAGAGGAAAACTTTACAAATATGCTATGAACTGTGTTCATGCCATTCGTTATTAAATTTCTAGTACACAGACAACTCCAACAGACAACTTTCTGTTTCCAAAAAGTAAACCAGTGCCAAACTATATGTTAAATAAATATTGCATTGCGTTCTGCATGCCAATGAAAACCATAAAGAACAGGAATGTATTGACACAATTTAGGTGTTCTTATTCACTAGTCCAGTTTTCATTTTATAAGATTATGATAATTTTGAAAGCATCTGAGTAATTGTTTCACAAAAACATTAAATGGCTCATCTAATAAATTACCTGCTTTTTTGTAGGCTGCACATTTTTGTTATACCCCACCATGTAGAAGACTATAAATTTCATATGGGTTAATTTGATTGGATTAGTTGCCTGGATTTACATACTTGTGCCTGTTCTGAATGTTAAGTCAAAACATGAGTATAAAAAAGGATTCTTCTGTTCAAAGGATGTATTTGATTTCTACTATCTGTGGAAAATGAACTTTGTCTTCATAAGAAATACCTATATAGAAATCTAAAAAACATATTCAAATTATTGTTAAAAGCTGCAGTGTGAAAAGAATTCATAATTTGTACTCTGAAGTTTATGTCTTCACATAATCACAGTTTGTGACTTTGTTCTTTTTGTAATCCACCCAAATCTGTTCCCTTCATTTCTGTGTTTTTTTTTATGATTTCCTGAGGCCTTTTGAAAACTTCTTTTGCTGTACTCATCATCTTGTTTTTCATTTTGTATGGTGTTCATACAAACCATCAGAATAATTCAGATACAGATTTAAAGCAGAAATAAAGACTTTTTTGAAGGTAATATCTTCTTTTTTTTTACATGGAAAAATAACTTACAAGAATTTCCCTAGGTATCTCAAAAATCAGATTATTTAAAAACACATGACTCTCAGAACCTGACTTACTGTGGGTGTTTACATATTCATTGCCATGATATCTGTCAGGACTTTCTATGTACCGTGCTTAACTGTAGTATGAAGTACTGAGCACAGCTCAGTACAGGTGGGACCTTCAGTGTATTGGATCATTGTCCTTGCCCAGATTATCTTTACAATGTGCATAAAATGATTCAGACATATCAGGGATATGTTGCATTTACTCTACGTGCTATGCACAATGAATTGAAAAGTACTACTACTCCACAGCTTCAGCCTAGCTGTCCCTCTCATCCTGGACATTCTGGAATGTGCTTTGTGGTTCTTATTTTGCAATATAGTCAACATTTAATGGGCTCTGTCAAGCTTATTTCCAGGATCCTTAATCTGAAAACAAGGCGTTTCTCAGCTCTTAAATGTATTTCCTCTCCACTGTACCAGTCAGGAGAACAAGAACAAGAACAGTCAGGATGTATTGACAGATTTGTCCTGGCCTTCTCTGGCTGAGGCAAGGACTGATTCTAAGAAAATTTATGTGGATGAAGTTTTATGAAGTTATTCTCTCAAATAGAAATGTTGACCTTTGATAAGACTGTTTTGAAAATATGATGTGATGATTATCCTGTTATATTGTTTTTCTTCATTAGCTAAACTTTGAATGGGTTTTTTTTTGTAAGAATAAAAAAGTACGGCTTATAAATTAATTTAAAAAATAACTTCTGCAGTAAATGGCTATCTCTTTCTTGGCCTTGCAATTGTTTTCGTCCCAGTCATAAAGCCAATATTCTTAAGTGTTACGTCTGTCCTAGAGGACTTTTCACCTGAGGGTTTCTTTTGACTTTGAGCCTCCTCATCTTGAAGGAAGCACCAGCTCTTTGCCATGAGTTCCAGGCGCTAAAATATATCAGCATCTGTCCCAGTGACAGTTTCTGAAATTTCTCCATGATCATCTACATTCTCCTACATTATCTGCAATCCCACTATTCAGATCTTCATATCATTTGAGATCAGCCTGCTCTACAGTATTGAAATGATGCTCTACAAAATGGCAGAGCTGACAATGATTTAAACCTAAGAGCAATCATAAATTACATGGACAATATTTTCCTGCAGTCAATAAGCAAGTGACTTTTCTTTGCATGTCTGTTCTACTTAGTATTTACATTATTTACATTTGAAATAACATCATTAATATTAAGTATATGCTTCTGGTGTGCATGAAGGTATGCATTTGATGTCATTATGTCTTGCTAATGCATTTTGGCTATAGCAAGCTCATGTTTTTGTTAAATGGAATTTGGGCTGAGTTTTTGGTTCAAAGTCAGCATGGTAGTGGTGGTTGTTTATTTTTTTTAATGGTTGCATGTTTGGAGTAGAATTTTCTCATTCCTCTATCTATGCAAATGTGTATTATGAGTAATAAAAGTACCTGTCTATTCCTCATTTAAGTATATTGTTTGTCCAAATAATTTACACTTGAAGGTTATTTTTAAGTAAACACTGACTCCTGGAAGCAGCACAAGGACTTTCTCGCTTGAACTAACTGGCATTATTTTCTGTGTAAAACCTCTCTCCATCTCTAAACCTTCTGTCACAGATACTGTTTTCAGTATGCTTCCCAGAAGATGGATCACTGGGATTATTAGTTACATCAGCCTGGTTGTCACTATAAAATGACACCTGGTATTCTCTGGAGTTCACCCTGGCTGCCACTGGAGGACAGAGCTCCAGCTGGCTTGGCAGTGGTTTCCCTAATTGCTTACAGGTGCTTTGTGAAGCCGTCCTCGAAGAGGCCTGTCAAAATTGAGCGATTCGCAGCCAACAAATTCTTCTTATCTTACATATAGCCCTTACTTGTATGTGTTGTTTCCAGAAAACACCTCCATGAAGAAAACAAGCTACTTTGAGATGGAACCTGATCAGTTTATGAATGGTATTTACATGGTGCAAAAGAACAGTAAGCAGAGCATTTCTTTTCTAAGAGTATATTCTCATGTTAAAAAAAAAAAAAAGTCTGCTCATTTTGTTATGAAAAAAAATGCATTTTATACAAGTATTGGGCACAAATGATTCCAACACTTTCTATGCAGAACTTTTAAATTCTGTTTTACAGCATGAATGAATTCAGTATTTTAGTGGAGCTGTTTTGTGTGTTTATTTCTTGTACCATCAATAACAATGTTTTGATTTTGGAATGACTGGATGACAAGGTGGCAATCAATGTTCTGCGTAAATAAATGTAAAGTGATGCAGTTGAGGAAAACTTAATTTTATATTGAAATGATCTGATGACTATTAACATTCGGGAATGATATTTTGGAATTACAGATATTCTATCAGAACATGAACTCATCACCCTCCTGTTCTTTCAAAATATGTTAGAAATTGGTAGGAAAATATCAGCGAGTAAAGCAGAAAACATAATTTTACCAATATATAAATCCATGTTTTGCATGAATCTTGAAACAATTGTACAATTCTGATCTTGCCAACTCAGAAACATGTAGTACAACTGGAAAAAAATATAGAAACAGCTCCATAGCTTGTTCATACTTATTATTCTTCTTCATATGTCAAGTAGGCAAGGACATATTTGGAATGGTGGAAAAGTCAGTAAGTAGCCAGGAGGAAATAATTAGGGAACAACTTGAAATTGGCCACTGAGGATATCTATGGTTTGAATTAATATAATTGTTCTTTTGGAAAAACAATAGGGTTTAGTAATAATATCAGACAAATATTTTTGTTTAGTATTTTCTGTTTAAATACATCAGAGAAACTGAGATTTGGACAGACTGATGTAGTTTGGAACCCACTTTGGAATTCAATTGAAATTTAATATTAGAGAGCTCTCAACAAACTGCTGGGAAATTCTTTGCATCCAGCATATTCTTACTCTGGAGATCAAACATTGCTTGAAACATTGCTTTGGGTTTCTTTCCCATGGGTAAAGTATTGAGAAGGATCTTTCTTGCTTTTAAAAGCCCTTTCCTTGTATACACAAAAGTAATAGTCTACTATGGAAGATACCAATTATGAAGTAGGTTCTCATTCAAAATCATCTTTCAAAGGAAACCTTGAATTACAGATATAACCAGATAAACTCCTTGAATTGTTTTCACCATTACCAAGCTTTTTGAAAATTGTGCGTAGATTATAGCTACCAATTTTACTGACTATTTCTAAAGCGGCCTGGAAAGATGGGACTGAATGATTAGAATTCATCATAGCATTTATTCTAGTATTCTATCGGGAGCACTTGATTGCAATCAGAGTAGGACACTGCAACCTCAGATGAGGTTTGGAGGTGCATACTGAATAAACAGGACCTCATTTTTGAGGCCTCAGCTGGCAATTTCTCCAGTCCAGAATCACGTTAGACATCAATATACCTACTCCTCTATTTATCTGTCTCATCTTACACATAGGAATACAGCATTGCTTTTTTTTTTCCCTTTCTTTCTTTGTATTGCTTTTGTTGTCTAATCAACCACATTCCCCTAAGATATCTTTTCCCCATGCCACAAACACACATTTTCTCAATGCTAAATTAACCACAGGAGAAAGACTAAAGAATCTGTAGTAGGAGTAATAAACTAATAAAAAGAAGCTAATTAAACTTTACACGAGGGAAACAGAGTTTAGGGAATGTGCAGATATTTTTTTCACGATGTTTGCTATTTGCATGCTGCATTTGCATTCCATTTGTGTTTAATTTTTACCCCACAAGAAGAGGACAGTGAAGAAGAATTAAAGGTAATTTCCACATTTTATTCTCTTTTTTAAAGGTTTATTCTGTATGCTTTGTTAAAACATTTTATAGGAGCACAGACAAACTGTAATATTCCACCAGCATAAGAAATAATCTTCCTATAAAATAATTGCATGAAATGTCCCAAAATGAAATGTTGAGGATTATTTATTAAATTTGATTTTTTAAAATACACATTTTTTAAATAATACTTTTTATTATGATGATGTTAATTGTGATGGATAGGTGGATAAATAAAGCAGTTCTCTAAAATGTGAGTGCTGGAAATGACTTTCATTTCAAAGGCATGATCTCTCTATATTGCTAGCTGTGAATTCTAAAAATAAGCTTTAATCTGTATCTCTGATTTTCCTATAGACTGCTAAGCAGTCAACATGTTGTCAGATCTTCAAACCTGCAGATGATTTGGTTCTGTGGCATACCAGTAAAGAAGAAAGTGAATCTCAGAATCCTGAGCTTATGCTTTCATCAAATACTTGTTTATGATAGCGCTCAGAGAAACATTCTCTTTTAATAACTCATGTTTCATCTTCAAACTACTATGAAACTCATTACATATAATTGTGTTCAACCGCCTTGCTGAGGAATGTGTTCTTGTGTACTTGTTTTTAGTCTCCCTGTGAACTCCCAGATATTTTCCTTCTAGAGCCATCGGTTTCTTCAGTACTGGAAAAAAATCATTTATTAAATTCAAATTATATTCCTCATTGTAAAAGTAGTGTTGGGTTTTATAGACTATGCCAAGAATAAGGAATTTCATGAGCCTCTTTGAAGAAAAAGGAACAAGTATTTTGTGAACTTCATTTAGAAGGCACTGTAACCCTCTTCACTGAAAATGCACGGATATCGAAACACCTGATAACAGCTATGAGTTCTACTGTCGTCTTTTAAACTTTTTCAGCTCTTCCTCTAGTTAGTGCTGTCCAAGTCAGAGCCTCCTTTTTTGAAAACATCTTATTTCTGATTACACAAACAATTGCCCCTCTAGTGTGTAAACTCACTTAATGTATTTGTAATCAATCGGTGGATAAACTCATAAATGACAAACTCTTCCTATACCAGTTGCCAGGAAGGTTCACAAGTATGGGATATTAATGAAATGCTAGAACTATTTTAGATGAACATCTAAAGCAGTTTCTGGAGCAATTAGAAGTGCAAAATCTCAGCTATTTGTAATGCTCAGTGGCATTACTTCAGTGAAATCTTCCAAGAAGCGCAAGCCAAAAACTGAAAATGCAGTTTCCCCCTCTCCATTAATATTCTTGCAAAAATTGAGTGAAATTTCATGAAATTAATGTAAAACACAAGGCACTGCCTGAAGATTTCTGCCTGTTGATTTTAAAGATCTTGAAAATGCACGAGTCTCTGGTAAAACTTCTCAACATAAAGGTTTCTGCAGCATCCTTTACAGTGGTAAGTATTGGTTAATCAAAACATGCTACCATATCGTCTTACAATAAAAAGGGAAAAATAATGCTTATACTGCACCGAGAAAATTATGTGGACATTCATAGGATTCAATAAAAATACTGTAAACTGATGCCTGGCAGTGCTGAGCTTTGAATGAGGAAATATTTCCTAAGTACTTTGAAGTTTTTAAAAAAGGTGCTTTTTTATATTTGTAGTATTATTTCTGGTGTTATATTGTGTTGCTAATACATTCTGTGCAGGAACAGAAATAAGGCTTGAACCAGAATTTTCCCCCAGCCTCCTACCAACCCACATAAAATCTAGGATGTGTCAGTGTCCTTTTATTGTGTGTGTGTGCCTTGCTAGGGGCCAGAAATCAGATATGCTAAGTTGTGTACAAGCACAGGGCACCAAAATTGGCTACTCTGCGGAGACCCTACTTTTGCTGTGTATTGTGTTTGTAGTAAGCGTGCGCCTTCCGGGAGCGCGCGGAGCAACGCGACTGCCATCTGGCAGACGTATGTTCTCTCATCCTCTCCCTGCGGCTGGGGAGGGTGTGCACTGGAGTGTTATGTTTCAGAGTTTTTGTACATAGATACTGCCACGTGCCACTATACATACTTGTGCTAGAAATGGCAAGGTCAGAAAATATGCCTTGCACTCGGGAGTGAAGAATTGTGGTGGGTGGGATGTTCCTTA
>JAUBNY010000700.1:5434210-5475416 GCA_032275445.1 Crypturellus soui
TATTCTGCACAGATGAAATCTACAGGTCTGTCAGTAGATGTACTTGCACCTTGTTTCAAAGAAACTTGCTAATCTGGTGACAGTAACTGCAACTCTGGTCTTCAAGTGCTATGCAACAAAACTGGTGTGGAAGAGAATGCTGGCTTAAAGATAGAAATTTTTACAAGAGTAAAAAGTGAAGATTATCAGATGATTTCATTATAATGATTTCAGTCATTCCAGATTTATGGTAAGCATTGCAGAGAGATGACAAACTAATTAACTTCCTCAGTTCAGTGTTTTATTCTCTGCACCAGTGATGATGTGACTCACTCTTTTCAGCACGTTCCAGAAGACTTTGCTAATTAAAAAAAATCACTATGAAGTTTCACATAGTCCTATGTATTTCTGATTATATATATATATATATACACACATTTCTAAAATGCTACGGAGAAAATTTTATCTGATTCTTTAGATGTGTCAAATCTTGATATTGCTAAATCACAACAGAGATGGGCCATCTTCATTCAAGTTAAAGTATTATCAAAATCCTGGGCTCATGCTGTGAGCTATGCCATTCCCAGCATAAAACATGGTTTTCTTTAGAAATGAATGAAAACCTTCTCTAATATGGTTACATTTGTGAGAACATTTGTCAGACAGAAAGCAAGCCAATCAGAGGTTTCTTTGTGAGCCAGTACTGTTCATTCTAAGTCATCTATAAATATTACCAAACAGTTCCATTTTAATTCTTATCTGCTGCTGTCAGTCTAGGTCTTTCACAGATGAATTTTATCAGAATAAAGAGCTGACAGCACTTTTTTAAACTGAACTACAGAGGTTAAGGTTATGGTCTGCAATTTCCAGTGTCCTCCCATACCCTTAATATCTGCTGGATGAAAACCATTACTTAATTCATTTGACACTTTTATCCACTTTTGCCCTTGAATGTCATAAATGGGGCTTGAGTTTAAGCCAAACAGGATAAAACTAGACATCTAGCCTAAGAAAGCTTAGCAAAAGTCTATGTGAGCTTTATTTTTTTATAAAAAAGAATTTTCTCCTTTTGTTAAAAATACTTCAGTGCCCTGTAAGTGAAGAAAACATGTAACTAGGAAAGTAACTCAAGTAAGAGCTCTGTAATGCTCAATACTTACAATAATGGCTAGATAAACTATCAGTCTTTTCCACTTTTTGAGGAATGCCTGATAACTCAGGAGGGAAATGATTAGTCTCTGATGGCCTTTAAATGAATTCCAAAGTACTATTAAGCCTTATAAACACTGCAGAATGCAATCATTGGTGACAGTGATTGTCATCAGCTTTTACCAGGGTTTTACCAGGGGTGTTCATTTCACACCCCTGTGTCTTTCTGTGGAACTGTTCTACACAGCAGTCCTGTTGTAAGGTAGCAGTGCTTGCATCACCCTGCTGGGTCTGATGTTGTCTTAAAAAACAGATATGAAATATTGACAGGACCAGAACCACCACAAATTGTAGCTGTAGTCTCTTTTTTGGGAAAAGTATGTGCTGCAGTCTTCACATTATAGAAAAATTCTCTTATTAGACATCTTGTGGGAAATGAAAAGCCTCTTCAATTTCTTCATGAGTGTATCCTCTGTCTTGTCCTGAAGTACCCTGCCCGCCATGCTATCAGCTTTTCTGTTTGGAAACCTCTATATCTTTAAAATGTCAAAATGACTTGACATAATGTTACAGACTGCCTGAGCTCTTGTATCTTCCATACTGCCACGTGCTCATTTCATGCAGGTTTTATTTGCTGCTGTTCAGTGGCCCAAACTAGATAGGAATCTTGAAGTCCATAGTTTAGGATTTCCTTTTAGGAGATGTGTATTTTTTTTGGCTGAGGAGGGTACTGAACTTGTCTTTCTGATGTGCTGCTTAAATATAAAAAGTAGGCACTGTCACATTTACTTAGAAGTCCAGAATGATCTCTACTTTTTTTTTGTTTTAATTCTTCTTTTCCAATGTAGACTGAAGAGTTATTCAGGAGTGAATGGGGCAGGACAGGAGCCTCCTTACAAAGGGGAAGGACTGTGTTTTGGTAGCCAAGACCTGCTGGATGACCACTAGTAACAGTGGGAAAAGGTCTCTGAAGATTGTCAGATCGAAGTTGTTACTGTGGAGGGTGTTTTTCGCTCATACAAAACGGCAATGTGGAAGTGGTTCCTGAATGCCCAGCTTCCTCTTCTTCTCTCGTAATGGGAAAAGTCCATCCTCTTGAGGACGGCATCAAACACAGAGGCTGAAATATCACACTTCCTACCAGAGCAGGCTAGATGCAAAGAGTCAGCTGCCAACAGACAGGGAAAGCAGGTAGCCAACACATATTTATGAATTCAAAAAAAAAAAAAAAAGGCATGAGGGACTTGGAATACCATTTAGTTTCTAAATTACTTGCAACTCTCTATTTAGTGTTGCCAACCTCTCCAAACAATTAGTGTTAATTTATTCCTTCCTTTTTTTTTCCTCCATAGACTTGGCTAGGCTAACTTTCAGCTACCTGATAACAATAAATAATTAACAATTCTAGAGAGACATATTTCATATTTTTTCCTTATTGAGTAGTTATTTGGCAACTTGTGAAATGGGAGCTGAATAATGAGGAGCTGAGAAAAAAATATGGTGACAGCAGGAAATTATATGATTAAAAAGAAAAGATTAAAATAAGTCAAGAAAAAAGAATTAGGTTTAATACTTTTCGAGCACAGTTACAAGGAAAAGTCTGCTCTCTGTGCTGGTCCAAGATGGGCACAGATTTGAGTTGTGATACAGGTTAGTAATAATGAAAATACTCATAAATAAAGAAGAATGACTTAAGTTGGAAAAAAATAGTTCTTTTACATTTTGCTGCACATGCTTAAGTATGGTTCAGTCTTCATATGTCTGAAATTGACGGTTTCTTTCTGTTGAGTGTTAGTGGAAAGTCTCCATTACTAAAACATTGAAAGAACTTATCTTAAAATGTATAAAAGTGCAAGGATTACATTTAAATTTCAGTTTCTAGAAAGTCATTCTGTACTTGGGCAGCAAGGGTTAAGTTTTAAGTGTAAATCTCCATACAATCAGTCTTAACTCTGCATGTAATATAACATGTTTTCTTCATTATGAAACCGCTAGATATTAGCAACCCATTTTTTAATAACTTCAATATTTCATAGCTATTCATAACTATTTATTGAAAAAGCAACAAAAATAATTATAAAGTGTGAGTTGCTCTTTTCTTATAAATTTTTATTATGGCTGAATACACTTCCTGAAAATTTTATGTTTATATATATATATATATATAATAAATATATGTATATATAATAAATAATAAATATAAATAGCATCTGTAAGCTTTTTGACAGTTATCTACTATTTACAACCCATTTGTTGAATTCAAACTCAGTTGAAACTTCTGATGGTTTCAGAAATCATGTTCAAGTTTCAGATAATGCAATCTGAAGGTCTCTAATGTCTAGAAAGCAGAAATATTGTGTGCAAACTAGGTCGTGAAGTAACTAATCAGACTTATTTTCATCCAATTGCACTATTGAAATAATATTTACAGCTACTCTTTCCCCTTTCCTAAGAAATGGCAGAAAGATCTGATCGTGATTCTTAAGCCTCGAGCCTGTGCACTGGTTCTGCATCCCGCAGTCTGTCTCGTAGTGAAGGGCGGGATTCAGCTGCCTGGGGAAAATGTCCCACAAAAAGAGAATCTCCATATTGGCTCACAGTTTCCTTAATGGCTTCTCAGTTCTTCCCTCCCTGTGCTATTCTCCCACACGTCTCAGGGTCACCACTCATCTGACAAGACAGGCATGGGGTGTAAGCATCTTTCACTTCTCACATATTTAAAAATGTATGTAACATACAGCCCTGCAGGCTGTTTTTCTTTGCAGCTCAAGCAGTGGGGTTCTCATGCCCTGCTGTTACCCTGCAGAGGAACAGGACAGCCTTATGTTGTTACTGCTGCTGAAAACCTTCCTACTGAGCAGAGCACACCACTGCAGCAATTGAAATTCCTCAGATGTTGCACTGGATACAAGCTGAAGGCTGAGCTGTGTTGTTTTTATTAAGAACTGCTTCACTCTCATAAGCCCTCAGTAATGTTTTCCACTACATGGAAAACATGTCAGGGATTTGTGCTTTGATTGGATTATGTCTGATTGCTGTTTACGGCATATGGGTAGTCCAAATTCTTTCAAAGACTTTTTGAGTGTCTTCTAAAATACCCTTGTAGGTATGGGGCTAAACTAAAGACAGAGATCTTAACATGCTGAGGGAGAGAGAAAGATCAGAGTAGCTTGAAACCTGAATGATTATTATTCAACATCCAGCTGTTATCTCTATTGTCATGCAAATTTGTCAGTAAGGAAGTCATAGGGTTTGAGACATATACCCATTACGATAGGTGCATTTACCCATACAATGCAGGTAGAATACTGTGGGTTTTTTTCTTTCTTTCTTTTTTAAAAAGGAAAATGGATTTACAACAATTGAGGGAAAAACAAATATAAGAAAAGGCTTTGTACAGTGCTTTGGAAAGAGCAAATTAGGGATTAAATTACAGCCATCCGTGCTCAGGCAGGAGAGGGTCCTCTTCCCGTGAGATGGTGTTGATAGCTGCTCACAGAATTCAGAGGCAAGGCAGGGACGATGTGAATGGTGAACCCGTCATTTTTTACTCTTCACTTTCTTCCCTGTAGAAAGTCAGACAGTTCACTGAATGCTTTTGCACTTGTTCAGGTGAAACCTCTAAAGCTTTTGCAATGTCCTTTTCTCCAGTAATTATAAGTTCCTAAGTACCAGAACTTTGCCGGATATAACCATTCTGCCTCGCTAAGCTTGGAGCAAACCATTTTTCTGTGATTTATGAGCTTGGATTCCTTCAGTTTCTCTGTAGGATCTAGGTTTCAAAGCTTTTCTGGTTTCTGTCCCAGACAATAAATTGCCTCTTGCTCATTCAAACCCCAAGGCAAATCTCTCAAGTGCTTTCAGTTCTCAGCGAATCTTCACCAAGTGAGCTGACTTTTAAGCCTGTTGCCTGTCTGCAATTAAAAAAGCATAAATCAAGTTATCACAACATACCTAATTTAAGTCAATATGTCAGTGCTACGACAGAATAAAAAGAAAAAAAAAATCTTTATCTGTATCTCTCTCTGTGGTATACCCTTCAGATACCCTAAGGATGTCATAACCCTGCTTTCTGGGACATTATGTACTAGGCAATTTATATACCAATAGACTGTTTGCCTCTGTTGTGGTACCCTGGTAGCAGGCTGCATCTGTCCCCAAACAGTGTCTAGGCGAGTTAGTGGTGGATCAGTAGAGAGATGTGTTTATGGTGGAACTGTGTTGGACAGAACGGCCATAGAAATGAGGAGGGCTCCTCCAAGGCAGCAACGCATAAACAAAGCTTTCTAAACCCGTTAAAGCGAGGCATTTGAGTTACTTTAGAGAGTGTGGTTTGCTCTGTTTCTGTCTTTACCGTTGCATACACCACCTGTGAATCTCAGCTTATTCCTCTCTTTTCTGTGCTTCAGGCACTGGTGCCAGCTTAGCATGGGAATCAGTAATAAAGATGGGACTTAGGCAGGTATAGCCATAGAAGGGTCCTAATATGAACTGATAGTGCTTAATGTTGGGGATTAATTAACTGCCATTATTTTTTTCCTTATTATTCAATACTATGTCCTCTTCTGCCACCACTTTTGGTCACATGGCTGAGGTTGGACTACTTTTTATTTCCTGCTCTAATGATTAAAGTAAGAATATTCACAGCTATCCCTGTGGAACATCACATTAAAAAGACTAAATGTGGCAGGGAAAATGGTGGGTGAGGAACTAGTGATTTCAATTGAGAAAAGAGCAGAAAATTCCTATCAGAACATGCAGAAATGTGTTTTCTGTTTACATCTCACTTATAGGGACCTGGGGGTTACAGTCTACTTTTTCACTCAGTCAATTTTGCCTACAAAGTAGGAAGAACACCTTCTCTGAGTCATCACTGCAGACAATAAGTGAACAATAAATTTCTCTTCCTTTAACTGCTTGTGCTCTGCTTATCTGCACTTGTAACATGAAGGAAAGAACAAGGGTTCCCTATTAAATGATTTTTTCACTGACTTGCTGTTAGGAAATTGCATCAACTTAGGGCAGTCGATGTTATAATCCTTAAAATCTTTAAAATAAGGAATTTACATTTACTTTCTCTTCATTTAAATAAGATAGATAATAAGCAGTCTGAATTCACCTCTATTAAAGGTAGTCTACCTGTTATTGCCAACAGGCTGGTGGGGAGGAGAATTTACTTCATCTTAGACAAACTGGAGAGTTCAGTGTGAGTCTCGCACATCCTGGGAATGATTGCCTGAGCATTCTGTTGAGAACGTCCCAACAACTGTAAAAAATCAATTATAGTTGTTTTTATTTTTTGAAGTCTACTGCTAAAGAACACTAAAGGAGTAGCAATCATTTTGTATATGCGTCTGTGACAGTTGCTCAATTTTTTTTATCAACTGCAGTAAATTTGCTGTAGCAAAAGTCCTTACTAGTTCAGAAAAAAAGTCAACAAAAATCCTGAAACCCCAAAATGTGTCTTTTTCATCCATTTCCCAAAGGCAGGACACATATTTTAAAGTAAAGGATGAGGGTGACTAAATGGCTTAGATATGATCAACCTTTAGCTGACCTGCTTTCTCTAGAGAAACTAATCTTTACAGTGTCAGCTTCTCCACATTATCAATGTCATTAACGCATCTTTCCCAGTGGCAGTTTGGCCAAAGATTTTGCTGATGTTGCTGCTTCTCAGGGCCCCAGTGACTCATTGCTCAAAACGTTTGGATAATTTAACATACTGTACCTGAAAATTCTCACTGTAAGCAAACTCATCTCCACTCTAGGATTAGACCTTGAGTCAAGATGGCCTCATGATGTCAGGTATACATAGGTCATAAATTATAGCAGACTAGATAGAGTTATGCTAAATGTAGCAGTCTTTTATCCAGTGCTGTATGTTAGTTTTGTGAAATAATAGGGTAGGAAAGGCCTATTGAGTTTTGCATTTATTTTCTTTCTGCCATATTATCTCTTTAAAAAAATGGATTTTAAAAAAAAAGCCTTCAAAGCTTTCAAAGGTTTCTTCACTTTCTTGAGTCTGCTTTCATCTAATCTTCATGCTCAGTTTACTCATGTTCAGTATAAATCCAACTCTCTTGAGTCAGTCTTTTTGTCTGAACAGCTGTTCATCTCTACATGTTTTATTCTAATTTTAGTTTTTATTCCATATTTTAATTTTTCTTAGTTTACAAGCAAGTACCTGTAAGCTGATTAGTAAGGTTTGAGCTACTGAACAGAAGCAATGAGCCATGGTATGTGCCATTGAGCCCATGTAGGGGCCATCTATGTGTAAAAGTATGACGCATGCTAAATTGATCTCAGGATCTCAGAAAGACTATTCTGGGTTAAAACATTAACTGGTAGCAAGAGTAGCAGCATATGACTTGAAAGAGATTGCATATCTCTCATTATAAAATATATTTTCAACAAAGTTCCTGCCTGGTGACCCTTTGATGTGGAAATCTCTACTGTTATATCATTACTGAATGCGGCACTTGCTACTAGGTTTATTATGTATGAATGAAAATTGTGAAAGACTAATAATATTAGGTCTTATAAATTATCTTTCTAGTAAATGAATAGTTATTTTTGGACTTTAGTTAGAATTTAATCATTGAGGTTAAGCGTCCTGGTTATGCTGAATCTTTTCAATTCAGTACAAATTCTAGGCATTACCTAAGTGCTACAGACCAGCAACAATGAACAAAACCTTCAACTCTAGTTAAGGAGAAAAAAATATAAAAGATGCAGGGAACTGAACTGTAGCAGTAGTCACCGTGATTATTGACATAAAGGGTTACCTATTTTAATATGAAGTCAAAGGAACTGTATTTGAAATTAGCTAATAAGAATTTACAGAACATTTCTGCTTGATTTTAAATGTGAAAAGAGGAAGTAAAGAAGGTTGTTGACATTGAAATTAAATGAGGGTAAGGGAGTATCAAGGTAGTGTTTAAGAATATTTTTAACACCTTTTTGTAATTGGAAAGTACAAGTTCTTCAAAATCCAAATGATTTGTGGGAAAAGGCTGATTTCACTTAACTTTTTTTCTTTCCTAAATGTACTGGAAAAAAAGTTTCAAAATTGTTTACATTTCCTGTTTGATATTTTGAAGACAGAAAGTAGTTTGAAACAGTTATATTATTTCATAATATAAACTATTCATAGTAAATAACAAGTAAAATGTGAGAAGTAGATCAGAACCTTGGGACAACCCGAAATGATTAATGTGCATGCTATTAATATTGAAATTTTAATACTTCTCCAATTCAGAATGAGATAATATTCAAAATTCCAATTCACCTTCTGCAGAAAAGCCTTGTATATGATATGCATGTGATGATAGAAATATAAGGTTTGGATGAAGAAGCTATTAATTGCAGTTTTCTTGATCAGTTACACTGAGACTGTACTTCAGTTAGTTACTTATCTTTTAGTGGCAAAATATTTAGATTGGAAAATCCAGGAGGGATTAGAGGTAAAGAGATTATTAAGAGTACATCATTTTAACTATGGAGTAGAAATATTTTGAGAAATGAGACTACCTCTAGGTTTTCTTTTCAAATATACTCATATTCAAGACCATTTTAGACAGTCCCTTTTGCTAAAACTTTCGTTATTTATTGTTATTACAACATCAGTAATTTCAGTTCCTATCTCATAAATACATGAGATGGTATATTTTTTTTCCTGTAGCATCAAAATATTAAACAGCAAAAATACAACATCTTTGAATATAGTTATGAATGCAGATCTCGCCTGCCTATTTGCTAGAATATATTCTTTGTGCTCTCAAATGCTGAATCAGAAAGCGAGGCATATCATGCTGTCTGAACAAACACTGCAAAAACAATGATTTCTTTTCAGCAGAAATAATATAGTAAATATTTATGTTTAATAAAGAGCATAATAAATAATAGCTAATATCTATCTTTTTTTGTAAATGTAATTAACAGCACCTAACAAAATTCTAAAGCAAAATATGTAGTAAGTACATTTCTAGTATAATTTAGTTCATAATAGCTTCTACTTATTTACGACCACTATAATTTAAACTGGCTAAAATTATGTCTCATAATGTTGTTTGAATAAAAACTCTTGGCTTTTGGAAGTTACCCATACCTACTTATGTATGTAGCAAAGAAAAAGAGGCTGGCAAAATCAAAAGGCAAAATCTATTGAATATGGGGAGAAATACAATATACAAAACAAGATGTACATAAGTGAAACATAGAATACGGAGCTTAGAATCAGAAGGCTGTTTAATATTGCAATGATATACCTTGTGCATGCATTTTTGGATTTGGGATAGTGAACAGAAGAAAGAAGGAAGAAATTTGTGATTCTTTAAAGAAACAAGAGGACAGACACAATTTTGCCATATCTATCAAAAATTAAAATAATCCCAAAGGGATACTCCAAGGCTTCAGGTCATTCAAAAGCACTGACTGCTCATAAACAGTAGCTAATATTTAGAAAAGATGACATGAGTTGCCCTATAGGTTGTCTTTTTACCACCTTAGCACATTTTTGTCAATATCCTGTTATTTTTAATATTGATTCACTAGAGATACTTCAATACTTAGGTTTCTAATTTTTAGAACTGCTTAGATGAGCATTGGGCAAGTTCAGTTCTTATCAATTCTCAAGTGAGATTGAAGCGCACATTGTCCTCTGACTTATCTTTCCCTCCCATTGCCATCGAACATATACCTTTGGGGGTTTTCTTTTTAATTCATTTATGTGCCAGCATTTACACATCTTGTGTTATTTTATAAAGAATATAATGTGTCTTTATAAACCTTTGAGTTTCGTCTTTATAACAAATTTACAAAACATTTGTCCATGGGGCTCTTTAAGGGAGACCACATAATCTTAACATGGTATTACAGGTGAACAGGCTAGCCACATATTAGCTGATGAATATTTAGTGTAGCATTATCTACATCTTGACTAAAAGTGATACATGGTACCATGGTACCATTCACTCCATGGAAATTATTTTTGACACTAACTAAGAATTATTATGTGTAGATAAACTATAAATATTAATAAATTTACAAAATTTATATAAATGAAAATCCAAGGTATGGGAAGATTCAGATGACTACTTTACAGAATTCATAATTTGATTAAGTTTATGTCTCTGATGTCTCTTTGTGTTCTAGTTAAAGCAATTAGCAAAGTTAATGCAATAAAAAGCAGGAAAGTTCTTCCAATGAAGTGCAAATATGATGACTCTCACTCTAGCAATGGTAAGAATGTCTGAGTGATCAAGAAATGGATGGCATTAGATGAATGAAAAAAACAGAAGCGAGGATATCTTCATTATCTCTTCATTCAAGAGATCTATAGTGTTAAAGTTATTGCATCTGCTCATGTTACAACTATGTGGTATTTTCACTGGCTAAGCAAATTGAGTATGAGCCTTTTCAGACAGGTGTTTTGCTCAGTATTATAAAAAAAAATCCACCTAAACATATATTTGGTTATCATCACCGTGATGACTGAGTTCCATAAAGAGAAACAATCTCATCTCCTTGGTTTCAGTGCCTGAGGTCTCTGTATAAAATTGCAGACTGGACTCACTTTCAAAGCTGGAAAGTCAAGCTGGGATATTTTGGGAGGAGGGATATTTTTTTCTTCCTCTTTAGCTTAGGCATCACAACCTAGGCTGAAAGGAAATGCCTGTCTCCATCTTGAATTCACTTCTTTCTGTTTCCTTTTATTTTATTCTTTATTCATAGCAAGTGAGATCTAGGAGTTAACAATGTACGAATTAGGGAATTAACACCAACTTTAACCAGTCTGATGTTTTCTGTAGGACCTTTTCTTTGATTTTTATGCACTTAACTCTTTTCTACCATTTCCTCCTATTTCAGTGGCCATTCAAGAGCTGAGGTTTGGCCTGCTAAAAGACCTGAATCCAGTGGCTATTGGGCACATTAAATGTAAATTGTCTTCTTGTGAACAATTGTCCAGTACTATTAAGATTTTGCATTTATCACTAAACATCCATAATAAGCAGCACATATAATACAAGCTAGAAAATTCTACCAAAATTTTCAAAACTAAAAGAGTAATAAAAATGCCCGTAGAATAAAAAATTGTCATCAAATATTAAAAATATCTTTTCTGTATTATAGCAGAGTGAAACATAAACCACAGTCACCTGTACTGTGTTTTTTTTACCTCTACCTTTCATTTGTGATTTCACATCACCAAAGCAAGACTCATAAAAATTTTAAGAGACATTGTCTTTCACCTGTGCATAATAGATGCTTTCCATCAGCACAATTACTTCCTCTCCCTTTTGTAGAGAAAGGGAGTACTGTGGGGAAAGATTGCAAGCAGACACATAACCTGTTTCCCCTTCCAGTCTCCAGAGTGGAGATGATATGGGGCCCCTTTGGTTTCTGCCTTCATGCCATGTTCCGTAATGCTGTCTGAATACGTGAGGCCCAAGAGCTTTCTGGTGTTTCTGAAAGTTTTAACGGTCAGAAAGACTAAAAAATGCGTCTTCTGACTTTTTATAATATAAAAAGAAATATAGCTCCCTTTATTGATTTTTAAAAACAAAAACATGAATTGATTTTGAGACGTTTTGTTTGTTTTGTTTTATTGTAAAATAATACCTGTAAAGGCAATAAGCTTTCACATTGCAATGTTTTAGGAAAAAACAGCATGTGCATAATGTTAATGAATAACCTATACAAAATTGTGTTAGTGACATTTTTTCTTTTACATATATACCCTAACAATGACAGCCTAATCAAAGAATTTACGTGTGTAAAAGTGTAAAAGTCCAGAACACTTGCAAATATGAATACTTGGAACATGTGGCATTGCACAGAATGCCAAAGTAAACTTGTGAGCACCCAGTGGCCTATGGACTCTTTTTTTTTCCATATGCTGTAACGCCAATGTTCAAAAAATAACTGAAATTATGTCAATTGGTCCTTTGACCCAGCTTTTTTTCTTCTTTCTTCTTTTATTTTTTTTTGATTCTTACAGGATGCTTAAAGTTTCTTACAGTTCTCTCAACAGTCATTCTGTTAACATCTACTTTAAAATAGTTGACCTCAGCCTTTTCAAATAATCACTTTATTTAGCAATATGCATTTTTTTTTCTTTTGCAAAATTTTCCTGTGCTTCCCTTTGTGAATCACCTTTGATTTTCAAAGCTTACATATGTTTTAAGAGTTGCTCACATCCCCTGGACATCTTCTGCCAAAGGCCATGGTTCACCTTATGTCCAATGAATATCGCATGTCCCTATGAAAGGTCCTGTTCTATCACTACAGGGAAAGTAGTGCAGATGTACAAGAAAACACACCAAATGGTCGTGGCTGCAGGCCATATGGAAGAAACCTTATTGGGCTACATCTGAAGCTGTTTTAATCAGCTGTGCCATCTTTGGCTGTAAGGCAATAATGTTAGTTCACACTGTTCAGAATTTGCTTAAGAGTGAGACATGGTTGGCATTTTCCTTTTAAGTAGATTATTTATCAATATCTATAGCTGTCTCAGGACCAGGTAAATAATATATGTAAAGTGACTAGGATACATAGAAGATTGCCTTTGTGTTTATATATTTTTATTTTCCTCTCTAATCACTTGTTAGTTGATGTACAAATATGCAAGGTTGGACTCTTTCAGTATGTGTACAACTTGCAGTGCAGTGCCATATACAGATACTTGACCTAGCTCTAAGCAAGATCTCTTGGATGCTGTGAACAGCACAGCCATATCCTGCATGATCTGATTCTTCTCTGAATGGAAAAATAGATCCATGGGAATGCTCCATCAAGTCACCTGGGATTTAGGCTGTTTCCTGTCCTTATGCTGTGGAGATTGAGCTGTCGTGCTTCTGTGCTCGGGTCAGAAGCTGAAAAAATAAGAGCAGCATCTGTTCAGCCTTTGTCTTGAGGACAGTAGCAGAAACTTATGTCACTGAAGCTTTAGATTAGTGTAAAATAAAAATAATGCTTTTGAAAAACTGAAAACATCTGCTCTAATCTCTTTTTTTATATACATATTTTTTCCTCTTGTGTCACAGCAATAGTGACCTTACTGCTGGTAGAATTTCAGACTGGCATTAAGTTAATGCAACAACAATATGTAATGAACATCTGGCCTCTTTTTTCCTGTTTGTCACAGGCCATTCTGACCCCAAGAGCATTGCCCTGGTGGGTGGTAAACAAGCACAAGGGAAAATAAAGCATACCATCTGCCTCCTTTTTAATTTGCCCATAATGTTTTTGCATGTTATTTATTCACTGCACAGGGTCAAGAGCTTCAGTGGGGTCAAAAACATACAGCAAGACAGAACTGGTTTGTGGCACAGCTTCTATAAGCACAGACCAACAAACTGGAGAATAGCCTGAACCCAGAGGGCAGCGTGGTCTAGAAGGAATACGATATCATGGCTTTTAGTCTGCTCAGGAAGCTATTATGAATAACTGTATTGCGTTATGAAAATGGAACGTGCATCAAACCGGATGCTGTTAGACCCTGCTAGTATCCAATGATTTTGTTAATGTCCAGATGATACTGGAGAGTACCGAGAGCCAGCAAGGGTCTGTCAGTGGATTGGCTCAAAAGTTTTTGAATGCAATATGGACAAATCGGGTTGAAAGAGGTAAAATAGCTTTTGACATGCACAACTATTGAGTTCTGGCCTGGGGAAGAACAAATACAGGAAATACAGCAAATATGAGAAACTGTGCACTGTAGCACTGGCTTTGTAAAAGGATCCTGCAAAGGGTAAAGGAATAATTTGTGGTTCTGTGATATCAGGCAAAAGTTTTATGAGCTCAGAATCAAAGTTAACACATGCCTTTAAGGCGTACATTTCTTCATTAGAATATTTTCTGGGTAATTATGGTATTTTATGATAATAATCACAAAAAAGTAATGCAAATATATCATTTAATTATCAATTAAATATATATTTACAAATAGAGAGGAATTAGCCACACTTAGTCATTTTCTGTAAAAGGAAAATATACAGCATTATTTTGGAATTTTACAGTCACTGAGAATTTTGAAAACTTCTGGACCTCAAGGGTAGGAGAGTTTGTTCAAGTGTCTTTTCTTTTTGATATGGGAATAGTAATTGCTGATTTTTCTAAAATATATCCCGATACTCACGTGAATAATTCCTTTGCAGGAAGTAAGTTATGGATTTTGTGACTGGAAGAGATTGTATCTATTCAATTATGCTGTTGACACACCTCCTCAATAGCTTGGGGAGTCGCACAAGCCCTGGAGGAGCTAATTCTTTTGAAATCAGTCTTTATGTATTTGGACATGTGGTTAAGTCAAATAATGTTCTGTCATATAATGTGGAACATAAATGGTATCAATAAGCTACAGAATTACTAGACTATTGAACTTCTTCAAAATACGTTTGACTTGGAAACCTTCCACAGTTAGGGAAAAATTTCAATACATGTTCAAAATTATAACACATACAGTTTGGGATTTTTGAAATTAATATGTTTTGCCTGTAGCTACATTTACTGTATGATATGAATTCCTTTGGTAAATAGATTTTTTTTTTTTTTTGCTCTGAGCGGATTTGCTCTTTAATTAAAACGAACATAGCATTTTTGGCAAGGTTGCAACCGTAATCTGACTCTAGGAATACTGAGGTAGTTAAATAGCAGTGCTTTTAAATGCTGCTCCTTCAGGTGTACATTCAGTTTTTATGGTCTTATTTAGTTTTTCTCTCAATACACTTTCACAGTGTATTTTTAAAGGTGTCTTATAAAATCATGCTTAATAAAAACACTGATTTCATCAGGGGTTTTAGAAAGCAATATAACTCAAATAATTTTGAATAAATGCAATAATAGCATTTCTGGAGGCATGCCTTTATTTACTTTTTTTCCACATGAAAAAGATGTATTAAAGACCTATTTCATTTTTCATATTATCTTACAAAAATTTTGAGTTATCAAAAGGCAAGTAAAATGTTAATTGATACTATAAGGGCAGGACTAACTTGCATGTGAATTTTTATTTTGCACTGACTTAAAGTTGGCTAAACTGATGTGATGTTGTATGTAGTGCTCAGCTGGTATAGACAAAGATGTCAGGATCTAACTACAGATTACAATTTTGATACATTTATAATACTATTTTATAAGATTATTTTGAACGTCTTTATGTTCTTTACGATGACTCCTTATAGCACTTAGCATGTTCAGAAAATTTTCTAAAACAAGCAGTATGCTTTAGTTGATTATAAGATTCTTTGAAGGATTTGCCATTTTTGAACCCTTTCTAAAATGCATTGATCAAGGATTGATGTGTTATTACTGGGACATTTATTTCATTCCTCTTCAGAGTCAGAAATAAAAATATTGAAGTTCTCATAAAACTATTTTTTTTAAGTCCCAAAATGTTACATTCTGGAATAACAACACTTTTTGTTGTTGTTGTTGTTGTTGAATCTATTCCAATTAATTACAAAGGAACTTTAAAAATTTCCTTATTCATTCTCTACGGACTTTCTCAGGTCTCTAGATGTGCAATAACAGGCTCCAGGGATGGAGTTTGGCTTTAAAAGTTTGGAAGAAAGTTCAGCAATCCTGAGTACCTTGTCCATTCTGGTGCTGGAGCAAAAGATATGTATTTTTTTTATGTCTGGCATTTTTTTTTTTCAATCAATTTTTATTTTCAACTCTATCTCTGGGAGGAAAAAAACGGGGTTTTAATTTAGCTATTATGTAGGTTTAAGTTTCCAACAAACTTTGACTAAGATCAATGTTCCATAACAAGGGTGCTTGTTCAAAATATAGTATTAAAATTATTATTTTGTCAACAAACTCTGAGCACAGGTGTGGGCTTTGATTCCTACTTGCAATGATTTTGCTGCCAAGTGCCAAATAACAATCTAACTGAACAAAATGACCTCTTGAGTTCTGATGAGTGACTCTGTTTTTGAAAGCATGACAGTACAGATACTGTGCAGTTCACTAAAAAGGTTACAAGACAAAATTCTGCCTTCACTTGAAGACATCAATTTTGAAGCTGTGATTTTGCATCCATGTGTTGATTTTAATATGGATTAGTAATAGAACTTCATGTTCAGCTGCAGAACATATGGTCTACTCTATGAAGACTTCTTGTGTATTTATTTCACTTCTGAGTTCCCTACAGTTTGAGTGAGAAACATGTTTATTCTCAGATACATCTGGAATAATTCTGTATTTTTGGTAATTTCTCTGTTTTGTGTATGTTGTAGGTTTCACCAGGAGAGCCATTCTCTGGATTTTATTTAGGATCAAGGTAATCTCATCTAACTTTAATTGGCTAAAATCACATGCCTGGTCTAATTCCCAACACTAAGCTATTTTTATAGTTCGTGAATGCAAGTAGTTTCAGCTGCACTTTTTCCTTTGTTAAACAGATATTTAAGACTTTTAGAATTAACACGAGGATTTTGGATTTTTATTTGGCATATGTTAGGTGAGATGAATCCTTTTCTTTCCATTCCTCATTATTTCTATTGTACATTTGTATTGTACATATTGTTAATTATTTTCTTCTTGTGTTCTTGTACCCTGCTCATTAATATCAAGAACACTAACACTATACTATTATGCTGGATAATCTAATTCCTTCCATTAATCTAAAACTCAGATTATATTGATGAATCCAGTGGAAATTCATCATCTTTCCACCACTAGGAGTAGTTGGGAGCTCTTCAGGACTGTTGAGAAGTGCAAAACCTTGCAGAATAGGAAATTTCTTTCTCACAGAAGAAATTATCTCTGTGAAGCACATCTCTGTGATCTCATTAGTATTTCATTTCACTAGCTCTATGCACTAGGGAAAGGAGGACTAGTTGTATGAAGAAGTTTGGCTCGGACTAATTCTGTTCAATGATAATCTCCTTGGTGTGATAAAAAATATTGATCTCCAATTTTTCATTATGGGGATCATCATAATACGTGTTTTTCTCTTATATTTGTACTCTCAGCTATAGACTCACTATTACAAGAGTTTTGAAAATGCTTATGAGTTTATTGAACTCATAGGTCAGTGCTTTCAATGGGCATTTGGGAATAAGGGTCCTTGCCTCAGTTACTTTCCAGATACAATAACTCTCTGTGACAACACTGTGAGTGTAATATAGTGATATATTACACTATATATAGTAGTATAGTGATATGTTTATATTAAATATATATATACTGTATCTTTATATGTAATATAAAGATACAGGATACAGCATAATATCTTTTTTTTTTTCTTTAACACAGTGAGTTTTTTTAATCTTGTATTTTATCCTGAATGGTATTATATTTGATTGTTAAATATTCAGATTTACTAATATGGATGTTGTTCCCACTGTAGTGCCTAAGTTTTGATGATCTTGTGAAGTGTAACCTGATTTACTGTACTAGTATCAGACCTTTGGCACTTGGTAATGCTCTTAAATGACCTTATCAGATTAGCAAATAATCTTACAAGAAACTGCCTAGGATTAAGTGTACTCCTGTACAGAATACCAATTATATACTGTTTATTTTTCTGTCAGAAATTTTTCTACATATATATGCTTACAGAATTCATATTGTGTTTCTAATAAAGATAAGTATAATGCATCCTTCTTAGTAGCTGTCATATGTGCATTCTTGGAACCTATACTAAGAGGAAAAACAAAGGTGTTATTTGTTAGCATCCATGGCATAAAACTCAGCAATCCTTTTTTTTTCCTGATTTCACTGAAATGGAAAGGTTACTTGAACTAGTGCTCACAGCAACTTTCAGATGACTAACTCAGAGGATGACATTCATGGAACTGGTCAAGATCACTGACAGACCCATGTGGGAGGCAAAAAAGAGAAGGAAAAACAAAACAAAAAGAACAACAACAAAAAAACCCAGAATTCATAATGATTTATTGAGTTGTGCAACATTAGGGAAAGTAAGACAAAATTCCGGCATAAGGTAGAGGGATATTTGGATTTTAGGTGTTTATAGGTAAAATGAAGTGGTGTCCTGATGTAACTTCTAAGTAAAATAAGGATCCTGGGTCATGTTTGCAGGACATGCAGATAGTATCCATCACAGGGCCACCACTATGTTCCAGCTTGGCTACCTAAGCTGTGCTAAAGGCAGTTCTGGCTGTAATTTTCAGTAACTCATATCTCACTCAAATAAAGTTGTGAGCCATACATTTGGTGAATACTTTAGGAACAGTGACAGTACCCTGTAACTAATCAGGAATTGCACAGTGAGTTGGTGAAACATATAGCAGCAGAAGTAGAAAAATCCAAGAGGCATATTTGAAAGATTTATATTGTACTTATCTAGTGTTATAGTGAAATTGGAATAGGAGAGAGGTGAGATTCAGAGTTTAATTTGATTAAGACAGATCTCTTTTCTGGAAACAATGTCTTTTAGGAAACCTATCATCTAGCTTCTCACAGAGTATGGAAAATACCTCTTTTTCACAGTATTTAGGCAATGGACAGAAAATCATACGTGAAGTTATCTGCATAGGTTAAAACCTTGGGAGAAAGTTGTTCTCTGGGCTCAGTTTGAATTTTAGTTGATAACACAGGTCTGCAATTTTATTTTAGCACATATATCAGCAAATTTTGCTCTTTTAAAGCTGTAAAGAGGACGAGTGATTTTTTCTTGGAAACTAACATAGTTATAAATAAGCTTTGACCAGTGAGATTCAACTTTTGAATTCTACAGTCTTGTCACAGAACTTCTGTAGAAGATGTGCGCTTGAGGACTGGTCATGCGTCATTCCCAAGGGATACAGAGATCCATCAACTTTTAGTTATACATTTGGGGGGCATGAATAATGAGCTAAGCCACACCATTTCAGATTGTGTCTTTAGAAAGATGAGTTAATGATAAAATAAGGAATTGCATATCTTCCTGTTTCTCTAAGCACAGTACATATCACTCTGCAAGAGAAAGCACTTGAGCTTTGGTTTTTTATTGTTTTATTTTTTTTCTAAACACCCTTAAAATCGGTCCTGTCAAGCAAGTTATCTCTTTCTCTCTTTCTTGAGTCTTCTTAGGATTATGCTAGAACGGCATTGATAGCGGTATGTTGCCTTCCTATCTCTGTTTTTTTGCAGCTTCCCAACAGTACACACTTTAAAAATCACCTATCAAATCTGTCTTCTGTCCTTTCATTTGTTCATGAAACTTGTATGAAATCTAAAGTATGCCAATACCTTTATGCAGATCCTGATCTCCATGCTTGAGTGGTGATCTTTCTACTATTTCATGTGAGATTCACTAAAGCAACTTTGTTTGCTTTAGTTTGTTGTTCACTGAATGAAATCTAACCTGCCCAACATTTTTTCCATTAGTTCTACTGCCAGCTCCTTTTAAGCTGTGGACAGCAGGAGTCCAAACAAAAATCTCACAGGCTGTGTGTGTGCGTGTGCATATTAAATTTATCTTAAGAAAAAAACAGAAGAGACAAAAAAGCGCATTGATTTGAAAAAGTCCATCTTTTCTTGTTTCTGCCATTTAGGGACAAATTCAAACAACTTGACAGCAGAGAGTATGATAAGATCAGACTCAAGGACCCATTTTTTAAAGGGTGCTTTAAATCTTAAAGTTTATATTTGACATAAATAACAACATAAAAATCTTTAATACTTTGAAGTGCTTTTTATCCCTCCTGTATTTGTAATACTTTCTACATTTTGATTCATCTTATATATTCCAGAGTATTCCACATATTATATGCATCTATCAGCAATGGATATCAGTGGTCCTAAAGACATATTTGAGCAATGTGAGCCATGGAAAGGTTTTGAGTGGTTCTCACAACTCCATTAACACTGGAACAACACTATTGCCATAGGAAGTGTAGCAAGCTGATGATGCAGAGGACGACCTATATAAACCTGTTACTTTTCTCTCCCCGTTGCTGTGCCTTTTTTTTTAATTTTGCCAGGACTTAAGCATGAAAAAATACCTTTTGTGCTGTATAAATACCATAAAATAAAAAATAAATACCATACTAGCTATATAAATCTACTGATCGTGTTTCTCCACTTCCACGTTTGGTCTAGTCTCTCTGCAGGCTTCAGTGTACGTCACACAGGTAAGTTGCCTGCAGCCTCAGACCATGGCTCCTGGACAGCCTTCACAACAATTACAGCAAATGTTCATATACGTGACGAACAGAATACTGAGGAAAAACAAGGACAAAGAGACTGTGCCAGCAGCTTTAGCTGAGGTGAGAACAATTCTCTGAGTCTAAATCATTTGTCTGGAATCTTAGTTCAGCAATTCAATATTCCTGACAATAATTTGAAGTAATGGAAGTCAGATAGTGCCAGGCTTAGAAGCAAATACAGACCTGATAAGAAGAGACCATCCATCATAAAGAGGGATATTTGTGAAGTGTGAATTATTCACTATTATCTGCTTATTGTCTTTTTATGTCATCTATTCTATTTCATGTACTCACAAAGTTTAATTGGAAATGACATTTTTATGACTGAAATTATTAGGAAGAAATCTACAAAAATAATTGTTAGAAGTAAACAATGGTTTTCTCCTTAGGATTTCAGTTCTTAACAACCAGAAGTAGAGATAAAATTCTAAAAGGCTGCAGAAATAGTTTTCCACCACAAGCTGTATGTACATTATTTCATTCTTCTAGGTAGTGAGTAACTTTAAGTTGAAGGACAAAGAAAGAAAGAGGAAGTGCAGAAGACAGGTAACTTTGAAGTAGATTAGACAGGTATATCAGTATAAAAGGCTGAGCAGGAATTTCTACAGGAGCAGCTTCTATAAATCTGTCTTATTGTTTAATCAGCAACAGTTCATTCCTGCAAGGTTCTCAGTAAAGCTGCCTGGACACCATTTCACAATATTTTGTTTTTTTTCTTTTATCATAAAAAAAGAGATTGGACTAAACAAAAGTATTTTCTAAGAAGTCACCAGTTTTGGCAGATTTCTTTGATATTGTCATTTCTGTATGTTTTGAATTTTCATGCTGCCTTCTTCAAAATGAAACCAAACCCCATAATATTTTTTTTTATTATTATTATTTAGTTGGATTATAGATATTAATGCTAGTTGCAGAATACAAAGTCCATTTTTGGAGCCTGCAATCCAATATTAAATATATATGTCCTCCTCAGTTGGGTCCAGCTTATTACCAGAAATTATATGGAATCTCTGCAAAGTGTCACAGAAGAGTTTAAAAGTACTTTTCTTCATAGCAGTAAATAAAATGTTTGAAGAAAAGGAGTGAAAAGTTAGGTTGTTCAGATAAATTGTTCTCCCAAAATGGGTTTTCCTCAATTTGTTCTGTTTGATGGATGTGATCATCCACTAGCATAAACCAGTATTGATCTGGTGGTGCTCAGGTAGTGGCTCATATATAGTAGGGATGTGACATTATGGAGAATTCCAAATTGGGCTTCAGTTTGCTGCAGAACTTCACAGTAGGTGCCAGAAAGAAACCGTAAGGATGCTTCTCAGTATGTATGCTACAGTCTGGATTCTCCATCTTTTCAAAATACATATGAAAAATGATTTTTAAACAGCAACATGTTCACAGAAGTGGGAAAGGACTCTTTTGAATTTGGTACTTTTCTGCATAAGTCTTTGAAATCTATCCAATTTTAAGAAAAAAAATAGATAAAATCAATGCTGAAGGGAGTAAATAATAGTAGGCTTTAACACTTGTTTCCTTTTTTTTTAAGAGTAATGCAGACTAAAACAGAAACATGTATTAAGCAACAAATATGTTCATCTCAAAGGTATGAAATGACAGGTTCATCTGAGATGATAATCACTTTTCACAAATATGCTATGTTTCTTGGAAGAATGAGAGATCCTTGCCAATTTTAATGACATTGTTCAATTGGCAAATGATAAAGTGATTGTATTCCTTCAAGCAAAACGATCACATGCCCAGAATCTGCAATATCATAATTTTGAATAAAACGATGTTTTTATTTTATCCAAATTTTGGTGGGTCTCATATTTGAATATTGTTTGATACCAGGGTAGAGGAGTAGTAATCTTTGATTATGAAAGAATACCAAGTAGAAAGAGAAACCATTAAGGAGAATATGACCATAGTAGAAAAAAATATTCTTATAGAAATCAAAAAAAAAGTCATATCTTCAGGCCAGGAAAACATAGGTGCATTTGTAGGATTGGGACTTATTCCAAAATTTTCACAGCTGCAAAAGCCTTTCCAATTCCCATAAATAAACAGGAAGTCTGTGTCAGTGTTTTAGCTCCTAGCTCTTAGACTCTCCCTAGCAGCTTAATGGAATTATCTCATGGCCTGAATTAGAATCCTAAATTCCCTAGGCACTTAAGGACAATGTACAGGAAGAATTTCAGGCTAATGCTAAAATCTGAATATACTAATAAGTTTCCTACCCAATGTGAAATTATGAGGACTCTTAAGGACACATTTCTCAGTTTTACACGTACGTTGCGTAAGTGAGGGCAATCTCAGAATCAAAGGATTATTCATGTTGGAAGGGACCCCTGGGGTTCATTTTGTCCATCTTTCTCTTCCACGTAGGGCCAATTTTGAAGATAGATACAACTCTGAGATTAGATGAGGCAGTTGTCCAGCTGAAATCTATAATATATACAAGAATGGAAGGTCCCAGACTCCTGTGTTACAGTGCTACAGAAACAGGGAATGTGGAAATAAGAAGGAGTCTTTATCACGGTACATAAGGTGAACCTATGTGATATATAATTAGGTATATCTAATATAGGTCTTCCTATGCAGTCCAGAGGTGAGCTAGATCCCAGTTGCTGAACAGTTATAAAACTAAAATGATTTTTACACCAATATTCCTTTCTGCATATGCCCTGAACAAGAGTTTGGGCAGCAACACACATATGGTCCAAGATGTTGAAACTCGCTTTTCAGTAAGACACTACAGAAATTCCGTACAGTCATCCAAAAGAACTAATCGGGTGATTTTACCATTCCTACAGGTAAAAGATATTCCTGGTAGTAGACATATCTCTATTTTAACAGAAGAAAAGACTTAACGGAATATCCAGCTAGATTAATAGAAATAAGGTGCCTTTTTTTTAACAAAGAGGAAAATGAATAATTAATATAACTTCTTTAGGAACAGTGGATTTTCAGTCATTTCAGGTCTTTAAATCAAGATTGGATAATTTTTCCTTTAAGTATGCAATTACTCACTCAGAAGTTCCAGATTTTGCAAAGATTAACGTACAAGGTCCTTCTATGGAAGACGACTATATGAAGAGACTTAGTCTCCTGTTTTCAGATAAACTGTTCTATTAGCCTAAATGATGCATTAGTCTTCACCAAAAAGCATCCTTAATCCTTGTGTTGACCAAAATCAGGCTAAACAGTACACATGCCAAAGGAAGATGTGATGAGATTATGAATTACTTGGCTGGCTAGAGAAAATGGTTTTCCAAGAGTATAATCTGTCTTCAATGACCTCTATGATTCAAAAGACCCTTTTCCCTTTATCAGTTTCCTCTGTTACCCTAAGTCCATTGACTCTTCCTCTCCCACAGTCCTTTTATCCTACTTACATTTAGCATTTAGAATTCTAGCTACTATTTCCTTTTGAAAAAAATACCATTTTAATACTGCTATTAATTTTGCTATTTTGTACAAAAAACTAATCCTTGAAATAGTGACTTACCAAAAGGGTACCCAACCTGTCCCTCTCTGAAGGGTCAGCAATAAAACACAAATTTGGACATTCCCAAGCCTGTTTCCCTCCAAAGTTAGAAGTGTAGGAATACTTCTGTAGGTATCAGCAGTGTTGCCAGCCTCTTTCAGAGTACTCTTTACTTGTAACCTTTGTATTCAGATAAAAAAACAATGAAGGAAGAATCATTTCTCAAACTTAAACTAAAAAGCATTTTGACTTGGATAGAGGAGTATGAAGGAACAGATATAATCTAGCAAGGGCATCTAGTGCCATAAACAGCTAGTCATTCAAACTTACAATCAGAATGTTCACCTATGGAAAATCACAACTGCTATCTATTTATCACTCCAGCATTATAATATATTCTCAGAACACTTATCTTTAATGGAGCAGTAATCTTCAAAGAGCCAAGGTACAGGCTATAAAAATTAAGCCTATACAATTCTTATAATAGTTTTTAAAGATTTTTAATTTACATAATTTTGAGGAGGAAATGCAGTAGCACTGCTTGATCTGAGATATTAAAAACTTGATAAGCCTGTTTCATGATTCCCATCCCTTAGAGAGCTGTAACTAAAATGATTAGAGATAGTCTCAAGTATGTGAAAAAATATGACTGAGATGCTTTGTGAAATAGTGTAACGAGCTTTACAGTATGATTAGAAATTCCAGGAAGTGATTTCAGTTACTATGTGGTGATTTTTCTACTCCTTCAGCTAGTTATCTACTGCTGTTCATGGAGTTGGCACAAAAAATTAAGAAACTTCTACTTGATCATTGTAGCAGTTAACTCATCACCTCATATGGATAGAATAAAAATGGGAATTTTTACCATTTTTCATTTGGTTTTCTTACCAAAAATTGAGCAGATGTGATTTAAGCTGGGAAACATGGGGGAAAGTGGGGTTTTCCTATCTGTCAGTTGTTCCTTTTAGTTTTTTTATTTTTTCTAGCAAAGCTATGCTTGAAGAAAAGGAGCATCTGAATTTTGAACTGTGGGGAACAGATTAGAAAAAGCAACTGACTGCATCCATATATGCATTTCTATATCAAGGAGCATATCTCAGGGTGACTGAAAAAAGAGAGAATTGGAACCACAAAATCAGCAATCCACAAATAGTACAAAGCCTGTTACAAAGCCTGTTAATACTGTACAAGAAAAGAAATTATGTGTTAGGAAGGTGAAGTAGAGGTGTAATTATTAGAAGAGAAAATAAATAACATGTAATGAATTAAATTTTAAATTGAGTTGAAGAGGTAATGAAGTTTGAGTTATACAATGAAACCAAATTAAAACACTCCTGCTATAAGAACTTGAACAATGATTGTACAAGCAAGCTTCAGGGAGTCCTAATCCTATTAAATCTAATCACCACAATGTATGTTTCTGCATACAGAGTGAGTTTGCACACAGGAGAATAAATTAAGCCACATTGCAGGGTTTCATACTTTTCTCAAGGCAGCATAATTGAACAAATTCTACCCTTCATGCATAGACAGTCACAACTTCTGGTAAGTTCATATCATTAAGAAACTTATGTGTGACAAGACTCAAACTTCTTGATCTACTTCTGACAACTTCTGTGTAAATTTCAAGAAGCCACTTCAAGTTTTTACATTTTCTGCACCTCAGTTACCCACTTGTTTCTTGAAAATAACGCTCTGCTTCCCTCACTTCATGTTTGTCTTGATCAACTCTGACAAAAAGCCAGATAAAAGTAAAAAGAAACTTCTTAATACAATATTAGAAACTTAGTCTATCATCATCATATGGTTTGCTTAAATGATGTAATATACATGATTACTGAACTACATATCTTTTTTTTCCCATGTCTTCCTTTGTTTCTCATCTTTTTTTTTTTTAGATCCAAACATCTTTCCCAATCTGGTAATGGGAAAGGAAAAGGAAAGGCACCATCCAGGATCAAATGAACTACAGCGACAGAAAAATGTGAGAAAAGCTTCCTATGGTTACTGAAGCAGGTGTAACATAGGAGAGAAAGAAAGCACAAAGAGAATGAGAACAGCGAGAGGATACCTAAAAGTGTATAGAGAGTTAATGAAGCTGCAGCTTTTTGAAATCTTTGCTATTTTTCACAATGGGCACTTATGGGATAATGACCAAGTCTCTTATCTTGGTCATATGCACTAAGAAAAAAATGAAAAGTAGTAGTAATACTTTTCTCTTATATCTGGTCTTGAAATTGTCTGATTTTACCTTCTCCAGCATGATTGTGTTGGTTCCCAGATACAATATTCTTAGCTATATTTAGTGTGACCTGCATGCACCTAGGTACCAGTTCTGTTGAACTTGGTGTATTTCGTAGGTTCATCACAATGTAAACTGTGAACATCAGGAAAGAATTTTCCCAGGCAGTCAGGATTGTTATCTGTTTTATTATTTTGATTTTTGTCACCAGACTGAAGAATCGGGAATGTTACCTACATTTACTACAGAGGATGAATATACCGATCTGATATGATAAAGCCTATATCCCTTCAAAGGTGACATTTCATTTATCTTTTTCTTGGGAGGATTTCTTTTCTGCTACTGCATTGACTACTTTTGCTGACTGAGTTGTATAAGATTGAGACTAAAGGAGACATCACTTCAATAATTACTTGTCAGTTTTCCCTGCAGGAGCAGTAAAAGCTAATATTTGTATAGAAGGGAAAAGATATTAAGAGAAAGATACCTTTACCAAAATATCTGACTAAAATATATCTAGAATGATGATCATAAATACATCTGCTTTTAACTCAGTTTCCCTGGGAAATATGCTACTGGCGTTTGCTATTGCTGTGATTAGGCCCATCATTGGCTTTACACAGAGTCTTCAAAGTAATTCGGACCAGAGGAGCTGAAGGGTTCTGTTGAAAGCGGGACCAAATTATAATTAACATGGAATTCTGTCTCTCTGAAAGAAGTTTTGAGGATGTGGTTAGCTACAACAAGTAGCTTTTGTAGGGATGAAATGATCTCATAGTAGTGGTGTCCCTTTGGAAAAGAGATGTAGATTGATAATGCATATGACAGAGCAGGGCATGTCTGGATCAGCCTGAGAAGTTCATGTTGTACTTATCAAAGACAGATAATGCTAGACACATCTGATAACTTTCTCTGATAAAATAGGAACCATGTTAGACAAGGGAAATGAAGTAGATGTAATCTATCCGGATTTCAATAAAGCATTTGATGTGACAATCATTTAAAAGGGAAAAGATAGGGATGAATTGCATGTAAGATAAAGGATGAGTTAGAACAGAGAAAGCAATGGATTGTGTGGAAAGTGAGGGAGAGTTACTAGTAGAGGTGAGAATGGCAACTGGGAATGAGATTGTCCAATATTTTCATTTATAAACTGCCTGAAAACTAGCAAACTGCAAATGAAATTTACTGAGATTATCATAGATTTAGGAAGATTCTCTTCAAAATAGAAAAAAAATCATTTTTTAAAAAATCAATGACCTTGCAGATTTCAGTAATAGAAATAAGATTCAGTTTTAAAGTACAAAGGAAAAGGAATTAATGAGAATTTCTTTTATAAACTTTGAAATTCACAAATTTTCATTTGTAAATAAGAAAGAGGAGAGTAAAGAGAGAATAATCCTTTCACTTAACTAGCTATATAGAAGTCAATGCCAGATTGATTCAGACAATACTAAAATATACATCTAAGATATATATGGGTAATATGTTACAGTTCTTGTAGAGATATGGATGGGTAGCTCAAGAAATGCCACATCCTATGTGCTCTGACTGCCCTTATGTCTGCACAGGGGTCAGGACTGATGAAAACGGGCACTCTAGAAAGAATGAGCTATCAACAAAGACTGAATGAGTAGGGGCTTTTTAGTATAAGCACATTGAGACCAAGGGGAGAATGTGCTAACACTTCTCTTATTTTTCTCTAAGAAGCTATAGAAAAGAGGAAGGGAGCAATCTGTTCTCCCAGAGCATAACGGATAAGACATAAAATAGTGGGTTTAAGCAGTAATTGATAAAATTGAAGGCTGAGTATTAGGAAAAGTTTTCCAATAGTAAGGACAGAGAAGCACTGGAATTGACTGCTTAGGAAGGTTGGAAGTCTCTAGATAAAAAGGAGCAATTACTTTGGAAATAATACACTTGTTCTGGTGCTACCAGTCATGTGCATCTCTTGAGGCTTTGGTATTTAAGTTCTTTCCAAGATAAAAGCAGGACCATTAACTATAACTGTCAAGTACATTAAAATTCCTATGAAGCAACAATCTCTCCACAGAATAGCCTAGGGAAGGGAAGGACAGGTGACATGTGAGTACCCATTCAAAATCAAGTTGTATGTGGGAAAGGCCCACAATGAGAGAAAGACAGTAACAGGATTCTGCCTGGACTGAAATGCCAAGTCATCTTCCACCATAAAGCAGCAGAATAAACAAAAGGAAGGAGCTCCATAGAATATTTGCAATATATTCTACGTCTTGCTGTTTTCCCTTCAAATAAACACAGAGAAAAAAAATGTCATCTCTAGATAAGCATACAGAAGCACAAAGGACTCCTGGGGGTATCTGGACTGAAGCTGGTCAGCAGAGCTCCCAGAACCAGGGTGGGTTCTTCCAAGAGGCTTTGGACGGTACCACAAGACACTTGGCCTGAATTCTGCCAGGATTCCAGATCTGGGATGAGAATCACGTGGGAACAAACACTTTCAGAGGAATGCCCAGAGAGGACTGGGTCAGCTTTTAACATTATCCAGAAAGCACCATAAATAATACATTGCTAGAGTGACGGATCATAATTACAGTTTTCCTTAATTCATTTCCCAGTTGTGTGAATGTCATTGGCATATCGTACTGCTGTCATGTAATCCCAGTGTCAAGTTCACATAAGGTCTCCATAGCAGCTTTAAAGCAAGTTCCCAAAAGACACAACTCATAATGAATCATGAAACTATGTCAGCAAAGTCCATTTCAGAAGTGAAAAAAATAGAACTTTTACAGATCCTGCCTTTCACAGAAATTAAATTCGGCTAGAGTATTAAGGTCCCCATCCAAGCAGATAAAATTACTGCTCCTCATAAACACCGAGCACATTTATATATCTTATCCTACTTACTGATTCTTCCTGTATTCAACTGTGAGCCAGAAGCAAGGGAAGTGTGAATTATTTTGTTAAATACATGTGTTAAAAACAGCATAGTTTTAGATGCCAAATTCAGTGAGAAATGAGGAATCCTTTCCCCTCTCCGAGGTTTGCATACTAGATCTGGGTGAATAGTAGCATTCTGAATTGCCCAAGAGCAGGTTAATTCAATTTGCTGCCAACAGCAGGAGACAGAGTGAGGATGGAGATCCCGGAACCTGTGCATTTATAGTACCACTATGCAAAGCTAGAGCTATACTCTGAGCTGCAAAGACACTAAGTGTTGGGGGTCAGTGCAGATCAGAGCGTAAGATCAGCATGTTCCGATTCCAGATGGAACCAAAAATAAGGTTTAAATGCTTGATTTAGTTCAGCTTTTCTGTTATATGACATAAATCCCACAAAGAATTTAACTTGCATGGATAAGTCTATCTATACTAAAGGTGCTAACAGTACCACTGATCATCCTGCCAACAGTTATATGCAATTCCCAGTCAGGAACTCCTTTAACTAAGGACAGTGTTCTGTTGAATCCTTGTTTTTTGTTGATTTGTTTCTCCATCTGTACTCTTAAAAATGAGGCTGATGTGAATGTAAACCTATTAGAAATGCTACATGTATAGAAAACATCAATTCTTTAGCTGGTGTAATCCTGAATATTTTTAGTCACTTCTGTAGGTCTGTGGAATAAAATCATCTGGAAAGCTGGCTGAGTAATCTGAATTTGCTAAGAATAAATCTGTGTACCTCTGATGTTAGTACCTCACCACATAAATCTTTCAGAGCCCTGACTTTCTGAATGTCTGTTAAAGTTGTATCATGTTCCAAAAAGAGCCATTCCCTCCCAAATGAGATAATTTGCCTTCTAATTTATTGCCTTCAGCTCCTTGATTTGTCATTTTTTTACCACCTATTTATGTATTATATATTTATGAGATTTTCAGACTTTGGCTAACAAATATTTTGAAGTAAAATTTCCATTTGCTGTGTTTCACTTTTGAGTGCCACTTGTATTCAATATGATTAGAAGAATAAAATATCTTTGTTTTAGAATTGTAAGTAAGAAAACATCTTTGTTTTAGAAATGGAAGTTGTATATGAAAGCATGTAGGCTAAACTCTTTATAGCACACATTATAATAGAAGGAAATTAAATGTTGATTAGGGAAGCTTGAGATTTACAGTAAATTCCAGCTCCCTGTGAAATATCATGGAGTCAGATCATCTTAATTTCCCTTATTTGTCTTAAAAATGTATTTTATTAATATAAATGGTAATTTGACTTCATATTAATGGGTGATACCTATTCTCTCAATTGCAGTCTATGAGGAGTTTAAAAGATTGCTAAATGAAGTCCCCAGAATTTTTATTTAAATTTAATCTAAACTGATTTTGCTTTCTTAAAGCCTCTTTTCTGGCAGCCAGAACTGATAGCATTTATCAAGAGTCTGGTATTTTCAATGTATGTTTACCTATCATCAAATTTTTAATGTTCTATAAATTTGCTATGTAGCCATAATTTTTTTTTCAGTAATAAAAATCAAAGAGTTTTATTAAAAGTTGCCTAGAAAAAAATGGACACAGTTTTAATGAACTAAAATTTAGAGTTTTATTCCTTGGCTAAATAGTTATTTTTGAAAGCTGTGGATTAAGCATCATTAAAGCATCTTCTCATTTAGAGTGCTGCATCTCTCAGAAAATGCATAGGTTCTGAAGGCCCTTTGTAAACACACACACACACAGAAACAAACAAACAAACAAAAAAAGATTTAAAAGAAGAGCTAGAAGCTATCCTGGATCAACAGGAAAAATAATAAGTGAATAAGAAGTGAATCAAGAAGGAACAGAAGATAGCTCGAACTGAGTTTGGTATCTCATGATCCTGTGTGTCTGCCCAAAAGGATGAGACTTTTTCTTTAGAAAAGAAAGATATAAAGATGTTTTGTTTTTTGCTTTTTAAAACAGAACTGAGCTTAGGGAGCTATCTTCACAAGTCTTGTCAAGTATTCAGATGGAATTTTTTTGTGCTTGATGTTTCCTTTAATCAAATTTCCTCTTTTAAACAAATCTTGTTTTTGAAGAGATAAAAGTTCTCAGTCATTAAGGAGATAAATGGCGGATAAAGGTAGCATCTATACTCTGAAGCTCTGGTCCAGTGCTTGCTAGTTAGGAGTTTTGGAAAAGCTTGAGTATAAATATGTGCCAAATCTACAAATACAAGGAAAAGGCACATTTGGGAGAGACAGAAGGTGCCGCAGCATATATGCCTAAAACAGAATGCATCCATTGAGGATTTGTTTGAGTATTAAAACTAGAACCTTGGAAATCGCATTTGGCTGCATAGAACAGACTACTCCTCTGTTCGCGTCATCATCCTCAGAGACTTCTCTTCATGTCACATACCCTGTCTCTTCTCTCTTCCCTTCTCTGCCTTCCTGCATTTCAAGTAACTAAAACCACCGCTCCAGACAAGGAAGTGGTAGAGAGAGGAGCAGAACCATCTCCAGGAAGGCCAGAACCAGCTGAGGAGCTGAGCATGGATGAGGGGCCGTCACTCAACTCCACGAGGACGCCGAGGGCTTCCTCATGTGTCAGGACTAAGGGAAATCTCTGTCTCCTGACTTTCAGAACCCATCTTTTATTTGGCCCTTTCGATCTCCTTAATAAAATTGCACTTCTGCTTCACAAATCTGTGGGATGCTTTTTACAACATGCATGGCATAACATTACAGGATGGAGAAGATGTTATTTGACATATAAAATAAAACATGTGACATAAAGCATCTTTATTTGAAAGGTTAATCTGAATAAAAGCTTTTATCTAGTAATGTCCTACTGAGACACCGAGTCCATTTTATTTATATTAGCTACTTCAGAGCATGTGTATTAACATTAGTTTGGTGATGTTCCACCCTTAATATTTTGTAGATAAATTTATCTTATAAGAGGGCATTATAAGGTTTTTTTTTTTTAATCAGCAAATAAGTATGATTAAATATGCTCGGATATTTGCATTGTAAATCTGCTTCTAGGATCTCACTACAGATTTAGAGCCAGATCCTCATTGGAGTTAAGTCCTTTGGAGTACTCACAGTTGCAAATTTTTGAAAAGCCGTAGTTGCTGCTACCACCTCCACCGTGCGTGGAGCCTGGTACTTTGGCTTGAGCCTCGGTTTTGCCATTGTGCATCCGCTGACGTTCTCCAGGGGATGGCACGCTTTGTAGTTCGCCCTGATGCGTCTGTGAAGACAGTAATACCATTTTTCTTTGGAATCAAAAAACTAGAGCATTCCATGGGCTAGTTGTTAGTTGTAGATGTCCTGACGGCAACTGCTCCTCCACCAGTAAAAGCAGCTGTTGCAGTCGCTCTTTTCACGTGCCCAAATAGAGGCTGCCGTGGCTGAGGCTGGAACAAGAGGTCGCCCAGGGAGCCAGTGCTGTTGCTGAGCGCCACGCGGGCACTGACGGGGATGGGTGTGAAGTCGACGCTCTCCAGGGACTCCCCCTTGCGCGAGAGGCGCAGCGACGCCAGCGACACCACAGCGCCCGCCCATGCTGATGTCTTTGAGCGCAAGCAGCTCGGCTTCCTCGTGAAGTTGAGTGACGGCCCCTCGTCCATGCTCAACTCCAGGTTCTCAGTGCTCGGGTCACCCAACTGCCGCTGACAGCTCTCCCGGCCCTGCAGTGCATCCACGGTGCCCTGAAACTGGCCAAGCTTCTGCAGTCGCCGCTCGGCGACCTCCACCTGCACCTCCAGGTTGCAGACCTGGCTGCTGAGGCTGCGGCAGCTGCGCTCAGCATCCTGCATGCACCGCACGCTCTCCTGCAGTTCCCATGCCAGCCTCTCCACCTCGCCCTTGAGCGCCGTGCTCTCCCGCTCCAGCGCCTGCAGCTTCTTGGCCAGCTCCTGCGTCTGCTGCTTCTTGGCGTCATAGTGCGCCTTGGCCTTCTCCGTCTGCGCTCTGTAGTGTTCAGCCACCTGCTCTTTCTGCACCAGTTGCTCCTGGAGCTCCATTGCCTACTGCTGCCCACACACGGCCTCTGCCTGCAGCTGCCCCTCCAGCGCCTTGACCTGCTGCTGCTGGCCCCAGGCTGCCTACTCCTGTTGCAGCAGCATCGCACTCAGCTCCTGCACTTGCTTGACCTGGTCTCTCTGCAGCACCTCGAGATGCTCCACCTGTGCCAGCAGCTTGTGCCTCTCCTCCTGGAAGCTCTGCCACTCCTCCAGTGCCTCAGCCTTGCTCTGTTTATACTTGCTGCTCACGGCCTCCAACTTGTGGGCGGCCTCAGTGGCTTCCCGTCCGTTACCTTCCACAAGCTTGTCGGTCTGCTCCTGGTGGCCAGCGAGCGCCTCAGGGAGTTGCACGTGGCCAGTCGGTAGCTGGCATGGCGGGCAGTGCCGCCAACCCCAGCGGCTCCTGGGGTGACAATGTCTCTAGCTGGAGCAGCGAGTCCTGGTAGTGGAAGGTGCGCCGAGGCAGCAGAGCGCAGCCGGGCCCGGGCGGGTAGCTGCATTGGAGCCTCGTAGCGCAGAGGGGCAGCCGTGCTGTCCTGCTCCTCCATTGCGGCCTCTTTCTTGATCTCGCATGTACAATCGAAATGTCTGCCCCTGTATCCACTGGCCCTGCAAATTGAATTCCTTCGACAGTGCATGTCAGTAGCGGCTTCTGTTGTACAATCTGCTTTGCACAGAAAAATTGTGTCTCTCTTGTACTTCGAAAACCTCATGATCGCCCTGTCTCATTCATGTCCTTGCATTGGAGAGCTTAGAAAAGGGACCAACTGTGCAATCTGCTGCCCAGAGGGAATGTAACATAGGGCCACAGGAGTCCATGCCATAATTTGAATTTCTCCCCTAAAATCAGCATCAATAATTCCAGGCAATACAAACAATCCTAATCTTGTCATAGAAGAACATCCTAATAAAAATGCTTGTTCATCCTCTCCCAAAGGTCCAAACACCCCTATCGGAATCAGTGTGACTCGAGTTTCAGTTAAGGTTACATCTTGGGCGGTGGCCAAATCCAGTCCCGCACTTCCTCTTGTGGCTGGCTAGAGTGCACTGGCCAAGGGCTTGTTTGCTGCCTGCTCACATTTCTTTGAGTATTTAGGGTGCACAGCCTTGTCCCCGCTTCACCCCCTTTCCCGACAACAGACCCATGTGCTAACCATTAGCATGGAATTTAGATGGATGCTCATTAGCCCAGTGAGGCCCTCTCTGTAAGTGTAAGCCAGCTGAAGCTGGTTTACTTCCACCTCTTGGCCCTTTGAGGCAGTTTTTCTTGAAATGGCAATTCCCTCCACATTGAAAACATTTCCCTGTCCCTCCCTTATGAAGCAGAATTTGGTTTTGCACAAGCAAGTATGCCGCAAGGGCTATAGCCAATGCATTGACACAATGTTCTACAGTGCTGATATTCTGGCAAGCTCTGATCGTGCGAGCAATAGATGGGTTTTGATGTTTCAGGGGCTGCAATGTCCTTCTACAACCAGAATTTACACGAGCTGTTTGAGCTGTTTGAGCAGCATCTCTTGGGCCTCTGGATGCTTAACCTGTCGCTCCAAGGCTTTCTGCAAGCGATCTAAGAATGCAGAGCAACCTTTTGTTGGGCCTTGGGTGTTTGTGCCTGGGCAGTCTCAGATCCAGCATCTGGTATTCGTGGTAAAGCATGCGGAGATAACTCTTTAATCTGGTTCTATACTGGCATTTGGCAACCAACTTAAGTCTGTGGGGTGGCATAAGCACTTTCCCCTGCTAGCAGTGGGTATGGGGCTTGCACACCCTGTGCAATATTGTTCATAGCTGTAGGGTGGACATTTCTTTGAATTTGTCTAACCATACTCGATAATTCATGGGGGTCAAGATCGTTTGCAACACTGATTTCCAATCATGTGGAGTTAACATATAACTTTGTGATATCGATTCCAACAGAGTCACAGTTATGTTTGATTATATCCCACTTTCCTTTACCACCTTCCGCATTTATTTATAGCTGCATACGGCAGTGGCTCCCACTGTGGCAGCACATCATATCGGTACAGCACTGGCATAGCCATTAACATTTCTAAGTCCCCCTAATGAACTGCCTGTCAAGTATTTCCCAGCAATCCGAACCTTGATCCCCTTTTGTAACCTCGTTATATGGGTCTGAGGGGTACAAATTGGGATCCTTCTCCAGGTTCATGGGGCCTCGGTCAAATTAATGATTACACGGAGGACCGGTTGCCTGATGCGGAGCTGCTGGCGGTGCTGCCCTGCGTGGCAAATGGCTCTTGTCCCGCTGAAGACCCCAGGCCGTGTTTAAGGTGATCCGCCACCAGGTGGTCACATTTCACTGCTCCGGTATCACCATGGCCACCACCTCCTTAGGGCGCTTTCCGATGTCTTCCCACACCTCTTGCCGGCCTGCGCCTTCCTTCAGGAAGGTAGGTACCTTCTGCCGAATCCACTCTGGTAGACTGGCTCAATCCTCCCTGGAACCTACCGGCTCTGCTCGCGTACCACACGCCGCAACTCGCCCAGGCTGCCTCTTAAGCTGAAGTTTCTCTTCAGCTTAAGTTTCTCTTCAGCTTAAGCTGAAGTTTCTCTTCAGCTTAAGTCCTAATGCTACAGAAGATGAAAAACAGGCCCTCCCTTTAAATCTTCCGTTTTAAATTCATGCTTTCTACATTAAAGATCCTTAGGGAAAGCTAGCAGGTGTATTACTTGAATCATTACTTTAGAAGAATTATTAGTACAGTATCTTTAAACTGTAGCTCAAAAATGTGGCAGGAACCTGTTCTTTCTGAGTATTTATTAGACCATGTGTGAGCATTATCCTGTAGTCTTCCCTAATGAGCTGTCCACAGCCTGCACGACTGAAGCAAACTCTTCCACCTTCTTTCTTACTCGGCACCTATTATTTCTACGGCAGGCAAAGAGATAAAACTTGGCTCACGTCTGCATGATTACAGCTCCCTACTGCTGCAGTCTCCATTTATACCTGATGGTGTGGAATATTTTCATAAGGTCTTACAGAGGCAAATTTGCATACCATTATCTGATCTGGTCACTTTGCAAAGTTAATGCGAGAGGTTTTTCGTCTCCCACTACTGCACTGTTGATAAACCTGGCTTACGGAAATGAGACTGGTCTTCACAATGGGCATTTTTGTGGGACTTGGACTATAGAATGGTGAACTACTGAAAAACTGAGAACTACTTGAAAAAAATGATCTGACTAGTTTGCAAAGGTTTTCCTTGTATAGTTTAATAGGGTATCCTACTTCATTTTCTCATGGATATAGGCTTCCAAATGAAAATATTGCTGTGTTAGGAAAGGAAAGGAGAGTGAGGAAGAGAACTGAGAGCCAGATTATATAATGTGATACAGGGGGATTCAGGCTGCCTGTCTTTCGGCACTTCAAGTAGGAAACTACTCTTCCTAAGCTCCCCCAGAAAGGAAGACTTCCTCAGGAAGGGATACAGAAAGCTTACGGAATCCCTTTGCCAAACTACCACAACTGTCAAAGACTCAAGTCTAGTCTCCTGTGTTGTCTAATGTTAGTCAACATGACTATTATCCTTTAAAAAGCCCTCTTTGCCATTGAATTTTCAATTGGGCTGCACAGCATGCCCATGAGCAGTAGCACACCCGTGCAAACTACAGAAGCAGTTATATCTAGTAATTATTTTTCTGCTGCTTGTGTAAAGTATTCGTAACCTGTGCCCTTTCATTATTAATAGATAAACTAAACCACTGGTGCAACTGCTGAGACAGCCTGGCAAAAGGCTCTTGATTTAAATTAAATCTCACATGCTTGAAAATATCTTTATCCACTTTCTAATACAATCTGCATTAATATGGTAGAGACCTCATTACTATATGGCATTGAAGTATGAGCTATTTTTGGTGGAAGTATTACAGAAAATGTAGGTAAATATGTAAGCCCAAATCTACTGGACTACATAATTTAACATATGAAGTCCTTGCTGTATCCATGTATGAATATTTCATTCATCATTGCTTCCCAAATCCCTAGTGAATCATTTAATTGGCCAAGATAAATGGCTATTTAAGAGCTACTATTTATGGTAATATAGTATTTGACTCAGGTTCTTTTTCAAATTGAGCACTTATGGCTATTTCAGATCTATCTAGTCACTGACACTGATTTGAATATAGTAATTATTCACTTTTATGGAATTTTAAAGTTGATGTTTGTTGATAGCTGTATATGCAGCTAAGGCGTAACTACCTGGATGAAAAGGTTAGTCTTTACTCAGGAGGGTCAGTCAAAATTCCAGTGTGACTGTAAAAGAGATTCCTTACATAGTACTCAATTCTCAGTGTTATTATATGTGATTTGCACTAGCATTATCAGTAAATTACATGTGTCATTTATTACTGCATTGGACAAGCAGACACAGAAAAAAAAGGTGTGGGGGGAAAGGAGAGAAACAGGTATTTTTAAGTGCAAAAAACTGAATGACAATATGTTAACAAGCGCTCAGTATTAAAAAACAATAAAAAAAATTGAATGGGCTCTACCATAACTATAATGCCAAATGGGTTGTGACTAGTAAGTGTATATTAATATTTATGCCTGGAAAATTAGGATGCCATAATTTATATCCTTAATTGGTACAATAACTTGATGACCCGTGAAGGTGAAAATAAGGGAGCTCTTGCTGAGCCACTAGGGTGTTTTAACAGTTTCTGAGTACAGTAGATATACCCTCAAATTTGAAATTATAAGTGACTTGACCTGTAGGTAGGTTGTCAGCACTGGAATATACAGGGAATCCTATTGCAATTTACTAAACATGTTGGAAAAAAAGGACATTAAGGGACATTAAATATGCTATGTATCATTCTCATCCAGATGTTGAGTGGCTTTTCTTCCTTTCCAGAGTAACTCAAGCAGAACCTGTCTAAAGCGCCCTTTATTCTGAAGAAGTGCCAAAACAGGAAGTTAGTGATGTTGAAATCCATACAATTCTATACAATTTTGTTTTATGTCTCTGCTTAAGCCGACTATAATGGCTGACCTACTGCCAAGTGTTATTAACTGTCTATATTAAATATGAATTAACTTTGATGGTGCCTGTGATATCCTGGTAGGACTCGTTTTCAAATATGGTTTCATTATTGCCATACATGACCTTATTTATTAAGTATTTCACAGATGGCATCTAACTCTGGTCAGGTAAGCAAGGTGCAATCCAACTCTGTAATAGCATATTATTGTCAGAGCTCATGAAATGCAGCATAACCTCTTCTACACCTTGTTTGGTGTTTCGCATAGACCAAAAGTCAGTGTAAAGCTGTCGGTAAATAGTGAAATAAGTACATATAAAATTAGTATGATTACAAATGATTTGTAAGATCACAGAGTCTTCCTTTTTAGTCAGGGTGTTTACAATATGGGATAGTATTTATATTTTGTGAATTTAGGCTCTTAAGCCAGAAAAGTTAATTCTGGGAAAAGGAGAAGATTGCAGAGACGATTCCAGTCTGGACTGGAAGTAGAGTGCCTTTCAAGTGATGGTGGAGCTATAATTTTAAAATGTTCAGGGTGAGCAGGAATTCCTTGATGCCTGATCCATTCTTCTGATGCTTATCATGCAAGTGTGGAACGTATATTCCCAGCTTCTGATATTGCAAAAATAAGCTTGTTCAGATGCGTGGATGAAGAGCCTGGACAAACTGTGCGTGCACATACCATGACAGTTGCTCACATATACAGTCCTTACTAGGAGAGCAAAGGAGAAGGGGCTCCTCCAGCCGCATGACATTCCAGACAATAGGCATGACAGTAGCCCCGATGAGAGCTTATGTTGTGCAGAATGGAGCATTATCGCTCAGGAAAGGTGCGGAGTAGACAGACTCAGTGACCTGATCAATACCATTTAGAAATACTAGGTGCTTTAATATGCTCAGGATCTAGCTTGAATTGCTCAACTGCTTTTACAAAGATTATTTAGAGAAGAGCATGCATTCTTACCACTAACGATTTTCTGTTCTTTTTTTTTTTTTTTTTAATCACTTTATAGTAGATGTTCAGTCATAGCATTTCCTTTGTGGTAATTGATTAATGCAAGTTTGTACACAAATTTTCCAGTACTAAGGGAATTTGTTAAGAAAAGTGAATTCCTGAATCATACTCTCAATAATAGTGTAGCTTTTATCTTTCACCTTCATTTATTGATTCAGCAATGTAATATTAATATATTTCTTCAACTGGTTATCCATTTAGTTCTATTAACTGCATAAATCAATTCATTTTAGTTCAGATTAGTCTCTGTTTCATACTTCTTTGCATGTAGTAATATATGTTTTATTCAATGTTATTAAAATTTTAAAATATTCAACATTGAAGTGATTCTTCTCCTCATTGAAATATATTAGTAACTCTACCAAAGGCATAAAATGAATCTTAAGTAACTCTATTCTTTTTTATTTATATATTAAATAAGACCTGAGGACCTGAAGATTCAAATTTATGTCAATCACGCCCAGTGGCAGCTTTCAAAGTATGTGACTGTGAGCAAACAGGAAAAATGGGCATATATATCTACATTATATAGGATAACTAGGTAAGACAAATTTATCCTTCTTTTAAAGACATTTAGGAACAATCCCTATAATTACGGCTATGCAACAGTAACAATTACATGCCCACCACCTGATGGATTTTTCCTTGTAATAAAAGCCTGGGGGGCAGATTTATAAAGGCAATTGAGCATCAAAAAAGCAATTAGGTGATGAATTTTTCAAAGGTGCCTCAGTGCCAAAGATTAGACTTACAAAGAGGACTTTCACACATCACTGTTACATTAGGGATCAATGCCCGCAGGTTAGGCAGAACTCAGTTTTTTTAAACTATTGCATAATTCTAAAGGAAACCAGTTTTTCAGCCATTTCATTTTCAGCCCCATTCATGTGCCTAAATGACTGCTCAGAAGTAATTATCAGCTTGACCACAGAAGAGAAATAAGTTATATTCATGAGCTAACAAACTGAATCCAGATCATGTTTTCTTGCGTGTTTATTGTGTCATTTTCATATTGATGCATAATTGATCAGTTGTGAAGAATGGGAGCTAGATTTCAGTTGACAAGTAGACCATAACTATTTTAATCAACTGAGGCACTAAGCAGTTAATAATATATTTACATTTTTAAAATCCTGCACAGACTTTCATTAACAAACTTTCTTAACCTCCCATAGGAGTAGAGAAATGGTGCTACGTGTTTATAGATGGAGGTCATTACCCCGGAGTACACATCTCAGCTTGATGACAGGCTAGAAACTTTTTGGAATGAACTTTATTTCTAGTCTTTAGGATTATGTTTCTTAACTGAACAAAATACATGCAACTAATATATGATACTTGAGACCTGGCCTCGTTATTTTGAGGTCAAGACTAGGCAACCCTTCAAATGAAAGCTGAAGTTCCCAGAACTGTAACTGAAGGTTTTACAGCAAATATATTGCAATACTCATTGAAGATGCTCATCATTTCTCTACCTTTTTGCTGAAGTCTTGCAATTTGCACAGTAAACATGTTTTTACAGTGACTTCAGTAGAAGTAGGACTAGAACTTTGGCTTTTCTGTAAACACAGCAAAAATGGCAAATCTTCCAAGTTCATAGAGTCTTCTACACCGAGCCAGGTGGCCAACCAGCATGCTTGCCCATCTCCAAAGCTGAGTGAAAAAACAAAACACTGATAAATTTTACAGCTCAGGAGTAACAGATGTCTTTTTTTCTCCCTTCCTTCTGTTTTCACTTTCTATTTCTTTTCTGCTATTGAATCACAGCTGCTTGTAGTGAGAAATTAAACTGACTGCTCAGCATAGGATTGGTGTAAACCAGGAAACAGTAGATTTTCTATGATCTGCTTGATCCATAGAAAATATAATCTACTAAAACTACTGATGTACAGTGACTTTCAATCAAGCTGATAAGGTTTATAGCTTCTTTTTCTTGAAATATCTCATTTAATCTGTAATGATAGCTAATACATAAGTGGTAGGTAAAGCTAATGCTGAATCTTACCCTAAAGTAATGAAAGATCTGCACCTGAGTCCATGATTGTGGATTACCTGGGCTGTTCCTTTGCATTCTCATTGTATCACCTCTATATCACCTTTTCTTTCTGAATGATAGTTATAAAACACATCTGGCCCTCATGGCCAAGAAGGCCGCAGGTATCCTGGGGCGCATTAAGAGGAGCGTCTCCAGCAGGTCGAGGGAGGGGATCCTGCCCCTCTACTCAGCCCTGGTGAGGCCACATCTG
>JAUBNY010000700.1:5480000-5495249 GCA_032275445.1 Crypturellus soui
GCGCTGGACTCTCTCCAGCAGCTCCACATCCCTCTTGTACTGGGGGGCCCAGAACTGGACACAGTGCTCCAGATGTGATGTCACCAGCATGTGCATATAATTCTAAGAGAGGATGTACATTCAGCTTATATTATATAACTTATGTATTAAAAATGCTAATGAAAAGCTGGAAGGAAAGAGTGTTAGAACAAATTCTAATATATAAATATAGCTTTTTTTGTTGAGCTTTGAAGAAATATGTTTAAAAAGAATTGTAAAGATTTTGCAGTAGTTATATGAATAAGCTCTTTGAGGGCTTTGATCCTGGCTTCCTTTGCACCAGCATAATTATTATTATGGATACCAAACTGTCAAAATGCAGATCTCCACAAGAAAAGTCAAACTAGGGTTGCATATATTCTCCCACACTTTTCAGTGTGGGAGAACAGGCTGCTCAGTGTTTTCTTGACACTAGTTTGCAATTTCTATGAGCAGCAAAGATACAATAAGTGTTCAACATCATAGGAGTAAACAGTAATTGATCGTAAAAGATCAGAGAATCTTAAAGGTAAAATACACTTTGTAGTAGCTTGATTTATGTTTTTTTTTCCACTAAAACTAATGAGCAGCTGTTCCTTTTTTTTGCCAGAGCTTTTGCACTTTTATGTAAGAAAAGAAAGGTATTATCTGAGGTACAATCAGAAGCAATTTTGAAATGGAATTAGAAAATATTTTAAATATTCTGATTCTGTAAATAGGAGAATGACTGTTATTTAGGTCCTCTTGTCAGTGAATGAAACTCATTCCATTAAATCGGCCTTTTTTCTGTACTGTTTGAACTTAAGTCTAGAAAATGAGACATGTCTACTTTCCCTATTTCAAAAGTAAATAAAAAGAAACCTTTCATATGAAGAACTTAATTATCAGGACAAGGGAAAAGGATATAAGACTGAGTAGGATCTGCATAAGTTATTACCTTTTTCACTAAAACAACATAAAAATGCATATGTCTGAATAGCAACAGAAAATAGATCACTATTTATGTATTCTGAAGCCAAAAAAACCAGAATCATTATCCTGGTTTTCATAAATCATAGGTAATTAATATTAAATACACTTCTGTACTGAGTCTAGTAGTTTGTGTTTATATAAAATACAAGTTATTTTTGGTTTAAAAATTTCTGCATTTCACTAGTTGCTCTGTTGATTAAGCATTTGATCTTTTAGAAGTGTATGTCTTATTTAATTTCAATTTACCTTGTCCCAACCTAGCACATCTGACACCTTGGAATTAATATGAAGAGGTCATTTTTTTTTCCTTCTTGAAGGTAACTGTTTTTTTTTAATCATGTCTAAATCAAGTTTAACCATCAAACTTTTTTGCAGACTAGTTTACAGATTGTATTTTTTTATTCAAAATTAAAACAAAATTCATTTCCCAATTTATTTTGAGACTGAATTTCCACTATTCTTAATTTTATACTTTTTCCTTAAACATGAAAAATGTATTCTAGCCTAGACATCTGATATCTAATAAATCCCATTTGAAATATCTTATTTCATTTTTTTTTTTATTGACAATTCATTCCTAACTTTTTTATGTTAGGTGCTAACAATTAAATAGGCAAATGTTTCAGTGGAGATATTATCAGCCACGCTCACATTTGAAGTATATTATATTCAGAAAGCTACTTTTATTTACCTACATTCCTTTTGCTTTAGAGATTTGATTTTCTTTGACAGGAAAAAAAAAGTTAATTGAGAATAACTACATTTTTCATCTTTAATTGTTTATTAGATGAGTTCCACATAAGTTTTTCATTATGCTCTCTAGGATAGATTTCACCGTAACTGGCCTACAGAACCATCCTGTTCCTTTTTTCTGACATTAACATTCTTGAAATCTTCTGGCATTTCTGCTATTTACACAGACAGAATTTATATAGATACAGATATGGGTTAGATATGGATATATACATATGAGCAGATCAGGTCTTTAGCAATATTTGAATCCCTCTCTTAAAGTTATCTGGGCCTAGTGATTTTATAGTCTTACTCCCTGTTAATGCTGTTTAGCATATTGCCAAATGAGAAAAGGGTTGGAAAGCATTCCTTAAGGGAATGACTTCAATTTGAGTAAGAACTGCAAGGAAGCTTATCTAGAAATGTCTACTTGATTTTTTCAGTCACTATGCATAAGTAATGACTTAGGAAATCAGTGAGTCTCTTCTGACAATACCAGAAATGTGTGTTCAACAGTCTGGGCAACACACACAAGGGTAGTTTTTCTGACCTCAAAAGGCTTCATCTTTGCAAGCTCCTCCATTACGAATCTGAATGCTGTGAGTGCAGTGACATTTAGGACTCTGTGGAGTTTGCTGTTGATTATTCCTGTATTTGTGAATGCATACAGGAACAGATGCTAGCTGACATTTTTTTGTTTAATCTTACAGATGTGCTCAAATTTCCTTTGGAGATTTGGATGGAGAGGCATGTTATTATCACAAACTGAAGCCATGCTAAATGATTTTTTTTTTAAATAAAACAGGGAACTATACTCTTTGAAGGGGCATTTGCTGTAAAAGATTTATATTTTTATATTCTCGGAGGATCACGATTCAGGCAGAATCTGGGGCAGTCCTGTCATCAAGCCACTATAGGAACAGTTTTGTTCTATTGGGCAACAATCTGAAATCTCTTTACAACTCTAGCTAGCATTAGAAAAAAATGCAATTGTCTCCCATCTAGAATGCCAATTTAGACAAGCCAAAAACCTTCAAACAATGTCTGATTTTGTTTTTAATCCATCTTCTAGATACTTGCTTTTGATGTGCCAGTAATTATAGCTAGTTTCTGTTGCAATTTCTGAATGCCCATGTAGCATTTGGAAGCATACACATATTTGATAAGTTTAGGTCTCAAGAAGTAGAGTCTAGTGTCTTAAATTTCTGAGTGGTCACATGTTTTAAGTTTTAATCATAAAAGTAGATTAATTAAATCTTAATTTTGAGTTAAAATCTACAGCATCATTAGACATCACAGTGCTTTGAAGTGATTCCTATTTACTACCTGACTGCACAATATTTAAACAACACAATATTCATGTCTGCTAGGTTACAGGTTTTTAGGAATATTTTCAGCATTGCTCTTGAACAAATATACTGAGATCTACAGTTAGCAATATACTGAGATTTATGTCCACAGCATCTTACATTTCATACTTCTTGACATTCACTGAACCATTCATTTGCACATGATTTGCAGTTACATGAAGTTGTGAAGCAGTGACAAGCCAGGATGTCTGGAGGAATGTGTGGTTTCACCACAGATCACTTGCTTGACTTGAGAGAAGAAAAGTAGAAGGAAACAGCACACACTTCACATATACCATAACTTGCTGACCGAGATCTATATTCACCAGCCTGCTGGACAGACAAATTCCATCTTGACAAGACCATCCCCAAAATGCAAGTATCAGGGTGATCTTTTGTGAGACTGGCTCATACCCAAACACAATCACCAGTGTCACCACCCATCTCAGTGTTAGGAGTAGTCTACCACCACCATTCTGGTAGAAGTCTGTTTTTATTTTCCTCCAGCTTATGACTAGACTGTAATCAGCCTCTGCCAGTCAATCGCTTTCAAAATGTTTGGGAACTTTGTCAATGTTCCCAGAGAACATATGGAGAAGTTATCATCCTTGACTTTTCTGATTCTGCCTATCACTGTCAAACTATTTAATAGTCTTCAGAAAACCATTAAACTACAGCTTTGCAGAGCTACTGCCTCTGAACCTGCAGCACTATAGCTCTGGGGAGTGACCTATATTATGCCTTCGAGAGGACACTGCATTTGCACCTATTCCAACCACCTGGCCATGAGACAAAATCTTCCCATTCCCCACTGCAGGAGCAGGAAGATGAGGCCTTCTAGGAAGAAGAAATATTGAGGAATGGCAGCCTGAAAAGTCAGAGAGGACATAAAATATATAGATACGTAAAAATGTGTCTCCTGACTCTGACAGCTGGGTTGCAATGTCATAGCATCACCCAAGGGGAAAAGCATTTGGATACCCCAAGTGAAAAAAAAAAAGCCCGAACTAAGCCATAAGGCAGTCAGGTCCAAAGATTTGTGTGACATGCATCAGTTTCAGAAGTGTACAGTCCACAGCACACAAACAAGGGATATACTAATTTGGCGTTATCCACTATGGCTTGCTGGTGCAGAACTGTTATCTTTAACTTGAAAGTGCAACCCTGAATTTTGTAGTTGATGCATATGTATAGTTAATGGACGATGTTAGGTTTATGGGTTAGGGTTATGTTTTGTTTGTGAAGCTAAACTCATAGGACTCCTGGTTTTTGAAGTAGCTGAGGGAGGAAAATGTTCCGTCTTTCTGCTTTCTATCTGTGCTCCAAATAGCTTTATAATTTTGGCTTTTAGTTTTTTTGTTTGGTTGTTTTTTTGTAAACATATGTACATTAAGTTCCTCAGGTCTCTTGACATGACTTATCAGATTGTCTTACATCTTCTGTGCATTCCAGTGGGTTCATTTACACATCAGCCAAGTCTCTTGGCAGAACAAAACTAAGGTCTGTATGTATTTTCCACTGAAAGAATAAAGCAAAAGAAAAATAATATTGAATAATGTTAATGGCTTTCCTAATTATCTTGTGGGTAAAACAAACAAACATCTCTACTTAATCATTTCTCTGCCTTTTTACTCAATAAAGGAGGTGGAGTTAAAGATGGTATTTTGAAGAACTGTGGTCCTACTCTGCCTATCATATTGTAGATTTCAATCAATGTCACTCTGGACATAGTTAAATCATCAGTTGTATTGCTTAAGCGAAACTTTCTCTTATTCTGCACTGTTAGATTTCAACATTTCTCAAGCTGCTGGTGTGAAGGGGAAGAAAGCTGTTGAAGGTAAAATCCATTTTATTTATGTCTTAAAGGAGAGCAAGTAATACACAAACCCCAATTCTTCACTATTCTGCTGCCTTGCTACATTTTTGCTTTGTTAGTGGATAGGCAACTGATTTCCAAGACTACAGATTTTTCTAGAGCCAATGGAAAAACTGAGCTACTCCAAACTGAACTTTTCCTTATATACTGTTGAACTTGCTGAGCTTGAAAACAGTTTGTTTGCAATCACCAGCAGGAACCAATCCACTAAGTTAAAATTATTTGTATCCGCTATTTTTGTGTTAAATTTGATTAGTATGCTGTGTCTGTGAATATAGTCAATCAAGGGCATTTTTTAGAACTGAATGTGGTTTGACTTCACTCACCAGGCAGCATAGCAAAGAGTTGTTGTTAATATCCTTTGTCCAATGCCCCAAAGAGTTTTGACCTTTGGAGGAGTTCCAGGGATCCTTCTTCCTCTAGGGTTTCCAGTGATATAACTTATTTATAACATTAAGGGATCATTTGTTTGTTAGGTGCAAAAACTATTTTCAGCTAAAAAGTGGAGATTCTTAGGTTAAATAAAGTCTGTTCCTAGGCAAGGAACCTCAGTTGGAGTGTGTCCAGCATTCTGGAAATAATGTTTTGGCTCCTGGCACTGGACTGATTTTAAGCTAAATAAGACGGACAGACTGGTCAGACAGACGGACATGCCCTGGTCTTAAAGGTGCCTGAGTTATTCAGAGACTTAAAGACCTTGATATGAAATTCTGTCTGGGAATATATCAGCTCCATTTGGCTAAACAGAAGGGTTTTTTTATTTCTTTCCTTTTTTCAATTCAAATAAAGAGGCCAGTAGCCCAGACTCTCATTTTAATTAGGTAGAGGAAACCTATTTTCCACCTGTGTTTCAGGAAATACTGACAGACTGACCATTTCTAGGAGGAAGTGCAATAAAAGAATCTTCCCAAGAGCCTGATACAAAGCTTTGAGAGATGTGGGCTGGGTCACAGGATGATTTGTGAAGAGCGTAGTCACTCTTCATCACTATCTTACTATGAAAGTATCCTCACGAATAACGTGTCAAATTCAGGTCTTCTTGTTCTTCACGCAGCTTGATCATCTCCTATCTTTTCCAGCACTGAAGAGAGAGCTAGTTACGTGTGTATGTTCCCTCACCTCCCCAAAGATAAATATTTGACACCCTTTGCTCTCAAATCTCATTTGTTCTTACCTGGACACTTGGCTCTGCATCAGAAGTATTAAATGCAAAACATTATATCTGTAGCTTCCAGCTCATTGGAAAATGTTATCCTAAATCCATTTTAGAATCTGGTTTGTATTTTGTTTTTTAATCTTTTATGTTTCATGTTTCTTTGTCAGATATCAATATTAGCATTAATTGTTGATAAGAGATTGGCATTAGAACAGGACCGTACCTCTGCTGAAGTCACTGGTTTTGGCTGAGATGAAGCAGCTGCAGTATACGGCTCTTAAGACTCCAAATCCTTTCACTCACTTTGAAAGCATGGATCCTTTATTCCTGTCATTTACTGTTGTGCAGTTCTTCATACCACAGTCAGAAAGAGCTGTCAGCACTTTCAGAAAACTTTCTGGTGATTCTCTTAAAAGGCTGCAGGGGAGAGGAAGTAAAAAAGTACATTTATAGATGGCACTTTGCTTTTTTCCCCCTAAATCCATATATTTTGCCTATACTGAAAGAATGCGCACAACTTGTAGGTATTTTGTGTTTAATGACATCAAGATCCAGTTTTATATAGTATTATGTGATTGTTCTGTAAAATATATTTCTCTTGTAAGAAGACTGACTGAACACAGTGAATTTGGTGTTAAAGAAGTGGTAACTTCAAAGCTTTAGATTCCAGTTTCTTTATCAGACCATGTGCTTCTGTGTATTTATGCTAATGTTGCTTTGTAATATTTTGAAGGATGTTGGTACTCAGTGTAGGGCCAGGCAAGGATGGGTAACATCGTAGCCAGGACTTGAAGCAGAAACAGCCCAAAATGGGTTTTGTCTCCTAATTAGCCTGACAAAAAAACAAAAAAAAAAAAAAAGGCTGTGCCTGTTCAGCTGCACGATTGCTGCTAATTAGCGCATCCACTGTGCTGTTTCCAAAAATGCCTTGGTTTCTTATTCTCAAGCTTGTGAAGGCTCACATGTGAACTCACAAGCAAAGTTCTGCTCAAAAATAATAGAGCAAATGAATGTTAAATTAAATTCTACACAAAATTGTTCTTAGTGATATCTTAGCTTGCATATTCCTTAATGAAGGTTTAAAAACTGGAAAACTTGCCTACTGTTGCAACTCTTTCACTGATTCAAGAGAAGGTGTTATTTCTCATAAGATATTAGAATTTAATTTAAATGTTAATAGTGGAATGAAAAGTAGCAATGAGGTGATTAATAGTGATGAAAAAGATAATTAATATTTTGCTGATACGAGAGGGGCAGTGACTGAAAGCCCAAAGAAAGTTTCCTCTGACAAGGCAAACACAGTAGTAATTTCCTGACTCAGAGAGGCAGCTTAACCTTCTAAATGACTGGGGAATCCTAGCTCTGGCCCTGCACGTCAGAGGAGTCTGGTTCATTTACAGTCAAACATAGCACATGAGGACAGGAAATTTGAGGGCTAAATTTGGTAACAGCTCCGTATTAAGGGTTCAGTGCCTTGATGAGAAGATGTGACTTGAAAACCAGTTTAGGAAGCATTGAAGACCAGTTTAGGAAGCATTAAACAGTATTTTTACTGCTCATAACATCCAGTCATAGCGACTGTGTGCAAACATGCTGCTATTATATTATGCTGCTGCAGGAACTGGCTTTAATCGGGTGGTGGAAGACTTGATCTGATGATATAAGGACATAAGGGGAGTTGGGCCTACATGGAGCCAGATAAAACCTCACTGAATTCTTGTCAAAAAAGTTTAGTGTTATTTTTTGACATCAGTGTCACAAAAGCATCAAACACCATCACACACAACTAACAGCAGATTTACATAGCAAGTGGATCAAATTTAGATGAAGAGATTGCCATTCAGCTTCCTGAATGTCACAAGCATTACCTAAGAGGAATTAGAAATGTAGATATTACCAACAGAATAAAACTAATCAATGGAAACATATGCTTGCAAAACACACCACACTTTTCAAGACATCTCAGCTTTATGTCTAAGACCAGTTTATGAAGCATACATAAAGCACATTTTTTATTCTTGAAGTTACATTTCTCTATTTTTTTTCTAAGAAACTACCTGTATCTTTGAGGCATGTTTTTGTTTCATTTATATATAATGTTAAATTACACCCATTTTTTAAAACTATGGAAAATCTGTTCTTTCAAGTTTTTTGTTTGTTTATTTTCATGTATCATCTTGGATTAGAATAGACCAAAAGTTTCAAAATAATTTCTCATTTTGGTGGAACTTTCCTATGCCATTAACGTTTCCACAACAAATTATGTTTTTCCCTCTATGGCATATTTGTATCTCAGTCAAGTCTCACTCCTATTCTTCTTCTTCAAAGCAAAGAACACATATATCTTGCAATAAATAATAAACATCATTTTACCCTTTCTCCTCACAAAATGTGAATAAATTAAAAATATCAAATGTCTTCATGCTGCGTTGGGATACAGCTCTTATGTTGCAACTGAAAAAGAGTGCACACAACAGGAGCCTTAAGAAATCAGCACAAGCACCAAAGAGATTACTAAAATGTTGAAATCAAGTAACTTAACATCAGCCTTCCTTACATAGAATCATTTTATCTCTGCAGCCCTGTTCAACCAGAAATCCCTTGCTAGGGAATCCCTCAAATCCCAGAATGTCAATTCCCACTTACACAACTGTCCCCTATGGCTCTTCCCTCATATGACTCCAGTAGGAGGGCTTTAGGTAAACCCAGATAGTGTCTGTGTGACCAGAACCAAATTTTCATTAATTCAGGGCAGCCCCTGGTTGCTGTAATTTACACTGAAGCAAATGCAAAGGACAGGTTAGGATCATGGAGCTCAAAGGAGCTTCCATACTGCTACTCTTTCAGCCAGTACCAGCCAGACCCTTCAGGCAAGCACGGAAATACACAGGACACTTCTAAGTAAAATAAAACACAACCCTACCTTTTCGTTCTCAATTCAGTTTATCATATTTTACAGTTTATTACTTGTGCTGTACTTAACTGGGTTTGTTCCAGATGTCTTAAGAGAGCAAACTACTGACTGCAAGGCAAGAGGAAAGCAAACCTCCTAAGAGAAAGTATTAAGCAGTATGAATGAAAGAATGATCTTAGGGCCTCATCTCTAAGTTGTAAGTGACAACCCAGCATGCTTGAAACACAATGAAGAAAACCAGACTTCCAAATGAAAATGGTTTTTCTTGTCAGCTGTAATAGACCTACATATTATGCTGACCAAGGGACTCTGGTAATCCTAACCAGATGAAGTGATTCATGGAATAACATTAGAAAGGAATTTAAGCACAATTAGTCAAGTTGCTTTAGACATTAATTGAAATTAATTGAAAAACTCATCAGTACAAATTCTTAGATGATAGATAATTTAATAAGGTACTTTCATTGACAGGAAATATTAAAAATTAAATTATCCATCCTGAATGTGTTACAATTATCCTATTTATATAGCAGATTCTTGAAAGTAATGTGTATTTGTGTCAACATTTATTAATTACTATCTTTGATATCTATTGCCAAACGTTGCATATGTAAGATGCACGTAAGAACACAGCATACAAATGATATTATCAGAAAATGGATATACATTAAACTTGCAGATTTCTTTGTGATACATATGACTCCTGTATTTACCACTGCGGTTTGGTTAGCTACCAGAAACAAGGTTTGTCTAACAGATTAGAAAGAAAAAGTACAAAAATACTGCTGTGTCAGACCACAGCAATACAATGTGGAGATAAATGTTTAAAGCTTTTGCTTAATGGTCAGTACACTTTTGCTAAAGCTAAAAGAGGCTCTACAATGATGAAAATAGCTATCTGAATGAACTTTAGTTATTAATGAATTACACAAAGCCTTTCCTCCTTCCTTCCCCTTTTGTAGGCCACAAAACGAGTGTGGTATTTAAATCGCATTTAAATAGGTGAGCTAATTTTAGTGTTGGCAGATGAAATAATATTTTCAGTACAAAGAAATGGCAGCATGACTTTCAGCATGGGCTACAGATAGGAACAGGTACGCAGCGTCCCCAGAGGCCGTGTCACACTTAAACCACATCACTCATGCCTCTGTTGCTCCTTTATTTAATGTGCAGCCATGCCCTTGACACAAATAAGTTTTCTATAAAAAGGAGTGAACAGCATTACTACACAAGGTGCACCATAGGCCTTAGCACCTCTGCAAACAGTCAAGTAGAAAACCTGCTGGGAGATGTTTGATGGCAGAATTACGGAAGGCCCTAGGCAGTCTGCCCTGGGGATAGTTGGCCATGGATCGTGAATTCCCATGAAGCTGAATGCAAACCATCTCAAGGCAGGAATTCCAAAAGAGCACAGTAGAACTGAGACCAAGACGTGCTAACATCAAATCAGATAACATCCCAAATGAGGCCATGTAAGGAGAGAGTTATTTTAATGACAATCTTTGAAAAACTTTATTTATTTTAATAAATGTATTTATATAAAGGCTTTTTTTTTTATACCGGAACTTGTATACACTCTAGGAAAGATAGATAAGACAGAAATGTAATCTGATTCTATATTCTCAGAAAACACTTCCACAGGATTTATGGGTCTGTTGTATATTAACAGTCATAGGAGCATAAAATAACAGGTACCTCAGGAATTTAAAAGAAGAGATACTTACAACAGTATAAAGAAACATGTGGACCCATCCAGTGGCTTCACTATCTTAAAAAAAAAAAAGCATCTAATTGTCAAGAGAGCAGTGACTTATATGTCTGTCCAATATTGCTGGATGACCTGGCAGGGTTTACTGAAATTCCAATTACCAAAAGTCATTCAAGCACTCTCTAGTTATAATTATATCCTCCACTACCTAGTAGATGGTACTGAGCAGCTGGAAATTGGAGGAAACAGATAACCCCACATAAGATTCTAATTGCCTAAAATTTGGTAAACAACGCAAGGGGAAAAGAAAAAGACTCTTTCCAGATGATTGCCTCTGAACTTCATGAATAAGGATAAATATTAAGCATCTGTCTTGATACACAATAAATGAAAAACAGCTGAAAAATGAGCACCTATTAGACATATTAATAACCCCATGAGCTCAAATATTTCTTATCACCACAGTATTAGTAGGTATAGGATTTTTCTTCCTTCTTGGTCATTATGTCTTCCTTCCAACATTTTAATGTTTAAACAAATCTTTATCTTTCTGTCCCAGAGACTCAGCTAGTTAATGGTTGAATAGTAATTCCAATAAATGTGTTGAATAAAGTAGATGATGATCATTGCCATTTAAAATCATCCCATAAATGCATTATCACCGTTGTGTAATACTGCAGCTTTAGAACATGTTTTGGCAGAGCTTGCATTTCCAATCCATTGTTACCCTAGCCTCAAAGCAAGAGTCTTGTTAAGAAAACTGCTTAAATGTTTTATCTGGCAGTTAATATGTACAATCTAAGAGTGGATCTAATGAATCATTGACTCATTATGATAGCAAATATGATAGCATAAATCTAACTACGCAGTGAGATTTACAAGGTCAATACATGTGGATGAAAGGGCAGGATGAGTTTAAATTCATTAGGCACTGGGGATCTGTGGGAAGAAGGAAGAACCTGCAGCAGGAAGCAGTGGAACTGCACAGCTGTCAGCACCAAAATCATCTTGGAGGACTATTGAAAAGCAGACATTTCTCTAAAGGTGCAGCAGCTCTTTAGTACTGACTGGTGTCTGTCCAGCCTTATGTAGAAGTGCGAGTGATATTAGGCACAAGGGATCTCTCGGTAGGTAACACCCAGGATAGAGATTGAAGATCAATTTCCGTACTGGTGAAGCCAGGCATGTCCAGGGCCACATGAGGCCTGATAACACCAGGCTTCAAAGTTTTTTTCTAACAAACAAGGAGGCCAAAGTGCAGTAGAGCTACAGGGCCTAACTCCATAACCCCAGAGTTTCCTTTATCTTATTTTCTCAGTTTAACTGAGAAAACTCATTAAAACACAACTAGTAAAGCATAGAATTTAAAATTAGGGATCAACTGCTAAGTTCTTGGATATTTTGTGAGTTTTAATGAAGCTTTATGCTGTGCTATATTTGCTGAAGCTGCCCAAAGACATCAGCGCAGTAGGTTGCCAGGAGCAGTCAGGCTGCTCACTCTGGTTATGGCATTCCCCAAGGCTCAGTTATTCCAGTTTGCTAGAGCTGCTTCCGGTGTCAGCCTTTTCAGGCAAAGCAGATAACTCGGAGCTCCTTTCTCCTGGTTATTGTTGAACAAGCAGAAGTCGCCCATTTTTCCACTTGTCTCTGTCCATTTTGATACCACGTGCAGCTGTGGTATGTTTTTGTATCTGCAAGTCCATAGTGGACTTCATATCAGGCAGTAGTAGTACTACCAATTCCTGCTCTTAATTTTTGGCATCACAGATTATCTTATTATTCTGTAGTATTACAGACTACACCTTGTCACCTTGTGAGCAGTGGCCACATCCTTGTTTCAACCATCCTCTTGGACCAGCTGGGGCTTACAGTATGCATGTGTATCCAGTACAGCTATGAGCAACTTAAAATCATATCTTTGGTTCACAGTCAAATGTTGAAATGGAAGGTTTATACTAGGTACACAGTACTCTCCTTAAATACCAGTTAGACAATATACAACAAATAAATTATATAACGAACAAATACCTCCTTGGATTCCAGCTGATCCAGTCCCATGCATAAACTTATCACTAACTTACTAATACGTTATTGTGAGGATTCCTCATTATGACTATCCATCTGAGAACTGTTGAAACCATCTTTAGAGTATGTCATATTTTTCTACTCCCAAATAACCTATGTGATGAGACTCTTGAATTGGGCAATGCTCCGAGATGGAACTGCCTGCAATATTTTTTTTCTAAGCAAATGCACCTAAAACATTCCCAGATCTTTGAATCAATAAAGCTAGAACTGCGACACTTATCTGGTCTATAAATCTATGCAATCCTCTACATGCCCCTTGAGACTTCTCCTTTCGACTGCCTCTGAGCCTGACTTGGCTCTGCTCTTTGCTCTGCTGGGAGCCCTTCCATCGCTGGCGCAAACAGCTGAGCTGCAGCTGACGGAGTCTCTCTGCTCCATTTGCATTCCACTGAGCAGCGGGTGATCATCCCTTTCCCCAGGATCACGTCTGGCACCACGTGCAACAGCCTGGGAAAGACAAGCAGATAACACTGCCCCACTGCTCAACCTCATCGTTTAACCAGAACGCACAGTAAAAGAAAATAAAACACTGTGAACAAGCATGATCTACTCTCCATCACACACACACACAAACAATTGATCATGCCTTTGTTCTTGTCGGCTGCTCAAGAAAGACTGTCAGGATCAAACAGATCTCTCTCAGGCTTGTCCCCAACCTGCAAATCATATAATTGCATCTAAAAACAAAACCAGACTAAATTCCTTGGAGGGTTTTCTCTTTTGGTTAATACCCTTTTAGCTATGGGGATAAGTGGTTTATATTTAGCCAATATTGACCTCTTATATGCAAAGACATGAAAATTATTTATGCCGGTGCCTCAGGGCCAAAGCCTAGTTCTCTATTTGAATTTCTTGCCACTGTTTTTGCAAGCACTATGATAGATAAACTGTTGTACAGTAGTGCTTCTGGGCATTGTTTTATCTTGCATTTTATGCTACAGCATGAAGAACTCCTTGTCTGGTTTTGTCGGTTCTCAGTTTGAACAGTACGCAGCTTTGTCCCTCGGGTCTCTTCTTTCCCATTTTGTATTTTCTCTCATGTCCAAACTGCAAAACCACTATCTGTCCCTATAAACATCAGACTGAATGGAACAAATGTCTTTGCTTGCCAAATCTAATTATTTCATCACAGGCAAATTCTGGATCTTTCCAAATATTCTGTCTCCAATCCTGGAAGAAGATCAGAAATTCTTCTTAATTTTTACATTGTTCTTGTACTCTCTCAGTGAACATACATCTATTTTTTTTCCCACAGTAAAGAGAAAATGAAAAACTAGATTTATGTAGTTTTGCCCAATATCTGTATTCGTATAACTGCTCAAAGACCTAATTATATCAGGTTATAACTAGAGTGTTACAGTGATGACTAGAATCCCAGATATGACACTGTTCAATCATGGGAAGATCATTTTGGGAAAATTTTCTTCTAACATCTTAGTCAGCTGTTATGTAACAATCCCTGTGTTCCCTAAAGAAGAATTGAGTTATAAAGAGCATTTTGTTAGACACAAGTTATTTTCAAGTTTTTACTCCCTTAATTTACAATTGCCCCTTGGTTAAAGATTTCTGTGTATGGGTTCCAGAATTCATTACAAAAGTTAAAAATGCTGACCTTGATCTACCCTTGCCTCTGGTGGTTCTCATATCTGCCTTCCTGCCCAGGGGCATCAATGCTAATGTTAAAAACGTATTAAAATATGCTTCCACAAAGATTCTAGCTAATTGGCAGGATTTTTCTGAGATCAATAACAAGCACATTGAGCTGAATGCAGAATACTTGACCTATGAATGATAAAGAGATCCCAGAAACCAAAATAGACAAGATAAGTTGTTTAAGATGTGATCACAGAATCCCAGGGTATTTTTAGCAATTACTAAACTTTCCTTTTGAGAACTTGAAACCAAAAGCTCCCCGTCTCTAGTATTTTCTCCTCTGCCACCATATTGTTGTCTCTGGGATGCTCATATTTTGTTCAAAGTGGTTTTATTTGTTTGTCTGTCTTTTTCTGATATGTCCTTCAAGCGACAGAAGCCTCTTACGTAAAATTAATGAAGACAAACTGGAGAAGGAGGAAGGATTAATTAGGGGTGTTTTCCCATGCTCTCACTTCCTTTTTTTTTCCTGAAATATTGAAATCTGAAATATAGAATTCTGTAAGAAAATAAAAAAAGAAGTTCTTGCATTGTGTTTATACTGCATATGTCAGCTCTGGTGTGGATTTCAGTTCTCCACATCAGACATCTACATGTTCCGAATGACAGTAACATTCCACACTGGATGAAGGCACAGAGAGCACAGGGAGCAAGTTTGCTGATGATACCAAACTGGGAGGAGTAGCTGATACCCCTGAGGGCTGCACTGCCATTCAGAGGGACCTGGACAGACTGGACAACTGGGCAGTGAGAAACCTCATGAAATTCAACAAGGCCAAGTGC
>JAUBNY010000700.1:5515187-5525417 GCA_032275445.1 Crypturellus soui
TACACTTCCCACTGCGCATGCCCAGGTGCTGTTGATGTTAATGGGGACCCCCGAACCCCCATATCATTTCCCTACAGATAAGAAAGTTGTTAACTACCCCGTAATATTCTTTTATCATTAATATTTTTTTATATTTTTTTATTTTCAATATTTTTCCCATAACAGGGGACTGAAATCTGCAAAGGCTTAAAAATCTCCAACTAAGATACATTTAATTGGAGTTGCTTTAATAAAATCTCATGAAGTCATTTGTTCAGATACATTTAATTATTTTGCTAGGGATGAAGTAGATGTTCAGAAAAAGACTGCTTGGGTGGTTGATCTAAGGTTTGTATTACATTCTGCAAGATGCCACAGGCTCTCTAGACCTTTATATTAATGCCCCTCACTGTACGAAAGGGAGGAGGAGGATATATGCCTTGTAAATTGCTGTAGAAAGATGGAAGTAATTACTAAGCCAGACCTAGTCCTCAACATTGTTACTATTTTAGTTCATCTTCTTTCTTGAGCCAGATCATCTGATATGTAAAATGTGGCTTTAGCCCCAATCTCTTTAAGTGCTTACACTGAAATTGTTCATCTTTCAGAGTACTTTCTGGATAAGGACATTAACTTGTTACATTTGTGTACTATTTTAGGTGGAAAAAATCTGAGTGTGGCTAAATCGGATGTCACTGGAATGTCTTTAACCAAGCTGAAGATCGGTAAACCTGCTCAGGTCTGTCACCATAGACAATCTAAAATTATCAATTTAAAAAGTATTGAGCAACACCAAACCTAAAAGACGAAACACATATTTTTGATCTAGCCTTTCAAGCAGCATTCTCCCACAAATTTCTTGCTTATTAAAAAAGTTTTGTCTTTGTATTAGCAAGGAAAAAAAAGAAGGAATCTTTACTGCTTATAGCAGTATTTGGAGTAACCTTCACTTCTCCTCTCCCACACACACATGCTTGCCTCAGGTTCATCCTAATTCTCTTACATGACAAATGCCTAAAGCTTCTCAAGGCCACTGGAAAGGAGAGAGGTAATAAATACAACAGAGAAGAGGGGAGGACATTGGGAATTAGAACAATGTCCCCAAGTGGTTTCTATCACTGCCGAACGTGTTCCTGAGAAGGGGTCCATCAGGCTGCTCATCTTTTCCCACTGTATGCCTGAAGTTTAAGATTAGATTCACAGTAGCAGACTAATAAAGCAAACAGAAGGATGCACACACACACACAAATCTGGCAAATGCAACAAATAATGTAGCACAGAAAAACTCATGATCACATTGGTCCGTCTTTATATTGATTTACCCAGTAATATTCGTACATATACAACAATTGTGCCCCCTTGTAATTATCCACTTATAACATTATGTAAACCATCTGCTTGCAGGCTTTTCTAAATTGCTTGCTTTAGACCCACCTGTGCCTGGAGGTAGTAGCTCCTTCCAGATCTGGGCACTTTGTCATCTGGCTTGGCTCACCTACCATGCGGTGCTGAAGTCACAGAAAAGACAGATTCTACTGTAACAACCAATTTGTCCAGCTCTGTGCTACTAAATCAGCTATTAAATCAAGGGATATAGGTGAACACTAAAACTCACCTTGTCTGAAGTAGGTACAGAAGGAAATTACACCTGAAAAAGAGAATATGACACAACTGAAAGCGAAGAATATCAAGGTCAAAAAGAGATGTCTGTGGAAATAGTGAACTTGGGGAAATATTTAGAAATAATAGAAAATGTATAGGAGATGAAATACTGCATGATTAAAGTATGAAAAAGCATTTTTTCAATGCTTATAAGTTTTAGAATCCATTAACTGGCCTATCTTATTCATCACTAGCTAAACAGTCATAAATATTAAGAACATTTATACTGCCACTTTAATCAATAAAACTAAATTCTATTCTCAGATTGCACTAAGAGATTTAGGCTATTATCTTTATTCCTGAAAAGAAGCATATATTTCTACAGGCAAAAGTTACTTGCAGCAAAAATAAAATCTTATTGCTCTGTTAACTAATCAATATGCCATTTTACTGCATCTTTGTTGACAGACAAGGAATTTGTACATGAACAAAAGAAAAAGTAGCCCCTTGATTTTCTCAAATCTTGTGACATTTCTATTGGAGAGACATAGAATATGAGACCTAGATGTGATGTAAACAATGAAGACACAGAGAATACAATACTCATAGTTTATATTTATTAAAGAACACTCCTAAGGAGGGAAAACCTATGAATGCCATAGTCTCACTAAAGCTTGAGAAGACATATATAGTAGTTTCCCCTTTTCCTAGTTTCTCCTTATTTTTCTTAGAAGCAAAATAAATTGAATGCATGTAGTACTTCAATAATGCACCTTATCTATGTCATAATTCCTTATGAATCCAGGTAAAAACAGATCGTTTTCAGACTTTCATCTTTTACGATGAAATTATGTTCTAATGGCTTCACCTAGACTCTAGTTAAGGTGCGATTATATCTCAGGCCTCTTCTCTTCTAGGAGAAAGATGCAATTTTTACTGAGGTTAATCAATACTAGTAATTAAAATCCTAGTGAAGATAGTGAAATAAGGTTCTAAAATAAATGATGAGGTTTCCTTGAAACTCAACCTTTCTAAAAACAACCAATCCCCTTGTGTTCTTTAAAACCTTATATGAACAACTAGGTTTTAATTAATACAATCTGTTTTTTTTTTTTTTAACTGGTGAAAAGACATGCAAATTTTATTTTTACTTTTCATGTAATCCTAAGTAACTGAAACTTGATTTTATAAATGTAGCTGATATTTGAGTTAGAGTTTAATATTATAAAACATTTTGAAAATGTATGTGTTCATCCTCTGATGGCACTGTGAGAGGACTGATAAAGCATTATGAACTGAAGAAGCAAAGACAGATATAATTATTTTTAATTTTGTGGGGCAAGATACTGGTCAAAAATCCATATAAATGGTCAGTACTCAGAGCTGGGGATAAATTAGTCACTTTTGGTCCAAGGATTTATCTGTAAATATTTTTCATTGAAGTAGCACATTTCATGCACTACTAAGTAGCTTGGGAACCATTGCTTAGTTTGAAAGCATACTATTTTCTTTATTCTAATTAAACATAGATTTGTTTTCATAGATTGTGAACAGTTTAATGATGAGTGATGTGTTACTGCCTAACAAAATAAGGATGATAATACTTCCCAATATTCCTGTGAGAACTCCCTCAATTACAAGCATTTGGAAACTGTCCTCCTTCAAGTACACACAATTCTCACTTAATTCAGTGAAAGATACAAATTTGCTTAAATAAAGAATTATATACTTCTAAGATGACATCTAAGACAGGGAAAGATAAGTGTAGCTCCTTGATTTTTCATGTTTGTAGTTGTCAGTTGTTGTGGTTTGATGGGTGGGCAAATTTGGTAAGAGATGAATCCCCTTGCATTCCAGCTGATCCTCAAGGGTTAGAGGGGCTGGGGGCAGCTGGACTCATCTCTGAATAGGGATACCAAATACTGTGTTAGCTACACGCCCAACTCTGGCAGTATCGGATTCACTCACAGTCTGCTGACCGTTGGTCCGATCGCCTTCCTAGGAGCAAATAAAGTTCCCAAATAGCGTGATCAACTATAAGCTCGATTCTGGCAGTATCGGATTCACCAACAGTCTGTCGACTGTAAGTCCGATTGCCTTCAAGACAAGTGGTCGGGTTCACGAATAGCACAATTTATTCAAATGCAAAATTTGGAAAACAGGTTTTGGAAATTCTCTGCTACAGTGTGGGGTCCTTAGCTAGTGCCTAGTGTACAAATGCACAATCATCACTCACCCAGAAGATGGGAGAGGGCTCTCAATCTTGAGGAGTCTCCTCAGGCAGCATCCTGACCTGAGGGGAGGAAAGCGGTTCAGCCTGTCGGCTGATCCAGAAGTTACGATGGAGTCTTCCCTCTCTCCTCTTCCTTCTTCCTTAGTTCCTCTTTCTCCGTTCTTACCGTCCCATTCTTCCTTCCTTAGTTTGCCTTTTATCTATTTTCTTTTACATTCATGCGGAGCTTGAGTGACTCTAGTCATATTTGCTTTCATTATTCATTGATTTTAAAAAGTCTCCCAAGTTAATCGAAAGTCTAGAGAGCATGCTCAGTGAGATGGGGGTGTGTATTGGTATTATAATGAGATTAGAAGGAGGAGAAGTTTGAGCAAAGCCTATCAGAAGGGACTGATTAGATTTCATGAAGTGCCTAAATGAAGATACTGGTTGGCTCAAAGGCCAAAAGTGACTTTGATCCATTCATCTGTGTTTTCATTCAGGTGAATGCCTATTGCTTCTTGAAAACATCCTCTGAATTCCCTATCTATTCAATGTTATGCTCTTGTCATCTTGATTTTGGCAAACAATAACATTAACACATTAAACTATTTAAGTTGAATTTAAATGGACTGTAAAAATATTGTACTTCATATTTTTTCATTAAATTATTAGACAAACAATCAGAGTCTGTCAGTTCTGAATTCTGGAGAATTAAATATTTAGATTGATTTCTTCTAGCAAAAATGGAGGGTACTTACAAAATATTCCTCTGGGTTATCTGTGTTTGTCACCTCAGATTCCCACAGTATACTGTCACTGATGTGACATTTTGTGTCTTACTCATAAAGACCAAATTAAAAGTTATTTATACTATTCATGACTTTGCAGAATTATAATTATAATTTGAACTGAGTGTATTTTATATATAACATAAATTATTAGTAGTATAGTTGTTACTATTGTTAAATATAAGTTTTATTCATTGGTAATTAATAGAACTCCTAAAACCAAATCAACTTCCACCTTCTGGCATTGCATAGTACATTATTTTCTTTCTGAATTTTTAGAACATCCCTTAGAATTTTAGAATAGTAATTTTTCCAAATAGCAAAAAGTTTTTCTGTTATTTTCTATATAAACTATGATGTTAAAACGATGTCAGGATGCAGCACAAGGAACTGTGCTATGCCATGATGGTGCTAAGGAAGTTTTATCACCAAAATGGCAGACTAGTCTGCGGCAAAAAGCTATTTCATTTTTAGGACCCCATTCAGGCATTACTTTTAAAAAAATGACAATGATTTAGAAATGAATATTGTTCATCTGAAAAATGTTTTATGAATGAGCTGGTATGGAGATATGACATCTTTTTCCCTTAAAGGATTTAATTGTGCGCTTGCCATTAAGAATATGAATAAGCACATTACAGAAAAATCACTTTAATTATGTATTTCAATACGGTGTTGGATTGGTGTATGAATACTGAGACTGAATTCATCACCACATTGAATTATGAGTAGTTATATACACTATTTTGCAATATATAAAACTGTATCATATCATATTGTCCAGGTATAAATTACAAGGTATAAAGCAGTGAGCTACAGGACACTAAAAGCATTTTCTCTGCCTATAATCAATATTATATGGCAAATACTTAAAAGTACCTCAGCCAATGGAAGTACCTGCAGTGTACTCAGAAAAAAAGAAGTGGCAAAATATAATTTGAAGTGATACAACATTTTCCATGGTATTAATTTCCACTGCACTGGTCTAAAATATACTGACAGTTGCTGTTCTGAAATAGGGAAAAGCTCCATAAATAATAGGTAGGTCAAAGTAGGTCTGTCTAATTGGAATTCTACAAGCTGAAGCAAATCCAAGATACAATTTAGTAGAATTTCAAGTATGGAGGAATAACTGTTAAAACAGTATTTAATAATTTTAAGTAAAATAAAAGATTTAATAATTCAAAGTATTTCATGAACTACATGGACATACTAGTGTTATAATAAATAGAAAAACAGAAGATGTTATAATATGTCTCCAAATTCTAGGAAGTGGGAACAAACATCTGCTTTATATGCAATTTTGATACATGAACAATGATATTCAGCAGAGTTAATGATATATACCTCTGAATGAATAAAACAAAAACATGTATTTTCTCCTATTAGAATGCAAGAAGTGGATCATTACATATTCATATTCATGTTCAGCAGTTCTCATTCAAGTATCATAAAAAAGTTTTTAAAAATCACATGTACTTCCTTATGTCCAAGATACGTGGAAGCACTTAGAAAAAGATCTTTCTTTGCAATGTGGGTTTTAGTTAGTCTACAAAGTGGCATAATACCAGAAAATCCTGTATAAACACAGGTGGGAAAACAGATGGAGAATGGAAAAGGTAGTAGGGACAGAAGCCTTATCTTGTATCCTTTGTGGTAGAGGGGGATTTTGCCAGAGACTTCAGCAAGAACAGGATGAGACCCACAGAGACAGACACCAGCAAGAAAGCAAAAGCAGTGACAACAGAGATCTGAAAGTGTTCCCAGAAATCCTCCATTTGGAAGTTCTACTTAATGCTCACTGGTTGGAAAGCGGTGGATTTATTCCTTCTTTTTCCTCTTCCTAGGAGCGTCAGCCCCAATCTAACACACCATTTAAGCACAAAATGCAGTTCTGCCCATGCTTAAGTGGATCGAGGCTGCAGGCTCAGATTATTTCTGATTCCACAGAGCTGGTGGCTGAAGGGGAAAGGAACATCATGCAACCAGTCCTGTACATCAATGTACTTTCCAGTAGCTTTGGGACAACTTTAACCTTTATGCCAGCTCTCAGTGGTAACAACCCAGCAAGTTATAAAATGGCATAATGCACCTATTCGCATTTTTTTCCAAGTCAGAGCCTTGCATTCCCTGTAGGGGAGCAATGTGAACCCCTAGGGACCCCAGGGCTGGGCACACACAGAAGGGTAGTGGGTGGCAGTCTGCCAGGGAAAAAGGCATTTCTGAGGGGCTAGGAGGACGTGAAGAGCCATGGGCTGGTAGGAAGGGAAGACAGAAGCAGAATATTTTGAGCCACAAACAAGCAGAACAGTTGTTTCACTGTTTGGGGCAGGGAGAAGCAGCTGTACAAAGAACATTTTTGCAGGGAAAATACAGTTCTGATCACATTTTTAGAACTTGGTTGCATTTTCTACTGAACTGCACCAAACTGTGGCCTTAATTCCCTACAACAAAAAGCAAGTGTGATAAAAAGAGAAAAGATTGTACTGTTTTACATACTTGTTGGGAATAAACCTGAGCTGGCACATTAGCTTACAGATTTTGACACTACTGACTGAAAAAAAGTGTCTGGGTCAGGAAGACAAGATCTTACTGTGATATTTAAGGAGCCCTAAGAGCCATATGTAGAACCAGCTGAGTAAGAGGAAGGAATTGTTAGAAAGACAAGACTTTTACTAAAATAAACTTATCTTCAGTAAGTGGGTTATGACAACACTCTCATGTTTATTATTGCTGTTAATCACGGGACATTTTGAATCATCAACATATATAATATTATTATGCAGTCATTCCGGTAATGTGGGGAACCGTGAGAAGCTGAGAAACCATGAGAAACTGTGGGAAACTGTGGGAACTGTGAAGGTTAGGAGTGAGAAACTGTGAAAGTTAGGAATAACAGATTAGCAGATAGAGAAACCTAAAACACAGGCTGGACGCGCCGGTGTCTGGTTGGTTGCCTGTTGTCTGATAGCAGGATTGGACCCAGACAGCAATAGAGTCAAGGAATTGGCTGGAGACGGGAGGAGGGAGTGCGCGGACAGCGCGTGGACAGTGCATGCTCACATACTCGGAGAATATAAGTTTGGTCTGATGCTCAATAAAATGGCTTCTGGCTTCTGGTCCTAAACCTTAAGCCCTTGCTCCTTCATTGCTCCCACACACCACCACCACTACGGTTTTCAAACTGCAACATTTTCACACAAGGGTAGGTAGGGCAAAATTTAATTTCAGTTCCTATGTGAACTGGAAACTTTCAGCTCACAGGCCAAAGAAAGATCATCTGAGTCACACTGTATAAGCTAGATTATCTAATGGAGTTGGTAAATGTGATTTTTCACATATACAAGTATAATTAAAATATGTGAGGTACACAGATTAATTTAAAGTCACTTCAGGAAGCTTGATATCCTGTTTAACTACTACCTCTGTGTTTCTGTTTCCTATGTTTCCTTTTTTGATCTAAACATTCCAGTGCTATCATAAGTTCTTAAAGATATAGCTTGGATTCAGAGAAGTGATGGAAATGTCATCATGGGCTAGAAATTAAGTTATCTGACTCTATGACCCACCACACCAATAAGCGTACTGAATATGCAAAAGAATGCAGGGTGCTGACTGCTGGTTAAGCAAAAAAAAAAAAAAGTATAGATTGAATGAGATTTACAAATTATATTCTTCACAGACTATGTTCTAGGAAAGTTTTAATACTCTTATTCTTCCTTGCAGAAAAAAAAAAAAAAAAAAAAAAAGTGGGGGCCGACAAATCTGCTCAGCAAAGAAACTACATAGCAACTTGTCAGAAGGTGTCATAGAATGTACCACATTAGGCTTATAGCTTAGACTCGGAAGTTATAAGGAAAAACAATTTCTGTTTCTATCTTGAAACATTTTTTTTTGTGTGAACAGTGGACTTTGGAACAGTAGAAATTATTAAAGGATTGCATATTCCCAGAGCAGTCAAGATGCAGTTGTTTAAAAATCCAATATCTTATTTTTAAAACAAAACAGTTTTCTTCACTGAACAACGTCACCATGTTATATGAATGACACCTATGAATGAAAAATAGCTCCCATGGATAGACATACTGAAGTCAGTGAGAGAACTCAACATCAGTAAATTTTGAGAAAGAAATATTAAGCTTAACTCTTGATGCCATGCATTGAGACATAGTTTAAAATAAAACTCACTTTGGTTCCAGTTCTGCTGCCATTGCCTAATTCAAATTCAAGTACAGGTCAGCTGAGGTAGCAATAGATATTAAGAACATATAACAGACATATTTCTATATATCCATTGGTGTATACATATATATATGTATCATACATATCATATACAGTGGTATAAAGTATTGTGTGAAAACAATCCTTTTACTTTTTGTTTTTGAACAAAAATATGTATGAAATAATAAAACTGAATCAAAACAGCAAAGTATATCCTGTTATCTACTCCAACACCTGTGCAGTGTTAGAATGGAGAACAGGATTTTGCTGTTAGTCAGGAAGTTTCCAGTAAATTCCTCATCTTTATTACTGCAGGTGGATTGGATTTATATCACCATGCACTTCAAGTTGCAATTTGAAAAAGCAACTATTCATGCTTGCTTATAATCACAGTTTATCAATGAAGGATTATTTAATATATTGCTACTAATGAAATTTATACCAAAATACATACTATTGTTTTGAATGGATTAAGCTTTTTCATTTACAATGACCTAAAGTGCCATTAATGAACACTTATTTCACACAAATATTCCCTTGAAATAAATCATAGATATTATACAGTTCAGAGGTATATCACTTGGGATTGACACACATAGTGAGATAAATGTTGATGAGATTACGACAAAGTACAGTTCTCATAAATTACACCAACAATTACATGGTATTCTCCACCAGTATATTTTAGATTATATATATATATATATATATATATATAAACAAAATGTAGGTTCTAATATTTGTGTTCACAAAATATTACAGTTTATTGATAGTGGATTAATGTGAGCTTTGTGGAGATAATGTTTTATAGTACAATGAATTACTCAAATCTACAGAGGAAATATTGCTTAGGAATTACTTGAGTATTTCAAGTAGTATCTTCAAATTTGCTAAGGCCTATTTTTCCTATGGTTCCCATAATTACTCCAGCAGTTTTCTCCCCACCTCCCCATAGCTAGTGCATATAAATTTGGGCCAAATAACAATGAAAAGACAAAATCAAACAGTTCTTCTTTCATAATAAGGCAAAACTTGTTCAGTTATAAACATATTGGAACCCAAAAATATTCATGGTTTTATTTTTTATATATTTTCTTCAATTTATTAATAATCTTTTATATATATTTATTTATGGCTTTGAGCAAAGACAAAATAAAAAAAATCTAACTCATCCCTGATCATATAGTTATTTTAAGAATCAGATCTATAGTCTTTCCAGTATCAGTAAGATCCAACTTTTTTCATTAATACATTTCATCAGGTACAGATGTGAGATTCCATACTTATGGGCTTACTTATGTACAGAGAAAATAAGTCAGTTCTGAAACTATGGACCTTTAATGGTCTAATGGACCTTTATATTACAAGAATGTAATTTGTTTCTTAATCTAAGTATATATACATTCATACATACATATATATACG
>JAUBNY010000700.1:5525517-5551929 GCA_032275445.1 Crypturellus soui
CGGTGCCCACCTCGGCGCGCGCCCGCCCGGGCAGCACGGTGCCCAGCGGCTCGCCCAGCAGCCGCGCCATCGCGCACAGGCCCAGGCGGCAGCGGAGCTCCCTGCGCCAGGACATGGATGTGGAGCGGCTGTGGGGGCCCGCTCCTGCCCGCCACACGTGGCCGGTGCCCCGTGCCAGGCTCCCGCGCGGCCAAACGGAGCTGGAGCCTGCGGGGCAGCAGCGCGGGCACCCACCTGCCCCTGTCGCTGACGTCGGGCAGCAGCCGCACGATGGCCACCAGGTTGTGGTGGTGCTGGGAGAGCTGGCACAGGGACAGGCAGAGATCGGGCAGCTGCGGGCAGAGGGTGGTGCTGAGCAGGGGCGGCTCGTGGCGGCGCCGGCAGTGCCAGGGCGGCGGGTACCTGCTGCTGCCAGTCGCCGATGCCCTCGAGCAGGCAGTGCAGCAGGAGCTGCAGGTCGGGCAGCGGCTGGCAGCGCAGCGCGCGGTCCAGCGCCAGGAAGCAGAGCAGGGTGAGCAGCGCCAGGCGGGCACGGTCCGGGTAGCAGTCCGGCTGCGCCACCACGCACAGCGCCAGGAACTGTGTGGCACGTAAGGCAGACACCTCATCGTCCCACGACACCCCTGAGCGCGCCCCGCGCCGCGCGCAGGCCTGGCAGCTACCCCGCGGGCACCAGCCCAGGAGCTGGCACGGGCTTCACCCTCATTATCGAGCGCCCAATTAGCTGGGTAGGGATAACAAGGGTGACGGACTGTGACAGCAGCGCTGGGTGCCACATTCCCACCTTGCAGATGTCCCCAAGCTGCGTGGCCAGGACCGGGGCACTGGCGGCGGGCACCCGCTCCAGGGGCCTGCGGGGAGCAACGCGGATGGGCGCGGGTGCCCGCAGGCCGGGCACCGGGGGACACCCAGCACGGGGGCACCCACCGGGGCGGGCGTCACCTGCGTCCGGCGGGGCACAGCTCCAGCGGCAGCAGCCCCTGGCGGTGCAGGGCGCCCAGGTCGGCGCCCAGGCGGCAGAACGCCTGGCTGATCTCGGGCACTGTGGGGCACCAGGAGTGCCCTGCGGGCGAGCGGGTGGTGAGAGCAGCAGCGGGGGCACCCAGCGTGGTGGCACCCGCGGGGGCTAGGTGCTCACCCGCGGTGCTCAGCCGGTGCACAGTGATGTCCCAGAGCGCCCGCGCCGCGTTGGCCGTGTCCGGGCACACGGCTGTCATCTGGTGAGGAAGCGGCGGGGGCGTGAGGGGCACGGCGGGCACACGGCACGGCCGGCGCGCGGCACTCACCTGGAAGAGCCAGCGCAGCACGGGCAGCGGGCAGGCGGGCACGCAGCGGTACAGCAGGGCGACGTGGCCCTCGCGCACCAGGGCGGCCTGGCGGGCGGGCGACGCACTAGGGAGGGCGGCAGAGTGAGCGTGGGGGCGGCACGGTGCTGCCGCGGGCGGCCGGCGCCGCGCCGGGACCCCCGGGCGCGGGCTGCGGGAGGGAGGCGAGCGACTCGCCCACCGTGGGGTGCGGCCTCGCCATCAGCGTGGAGATCTCGTGGGGCAGGGAAGGCTGCGAGGCGGACAGGGGCCGCACGGCCCGCGTCAGGTTGGTGTTGTGCAGGGCCTGCGTGCTCTTGTGCACCTCGCTCTTCTGCGACGAGCCGGGCTGCGGCGGCGGCGGCTGCGGCTGCGGCGGCTGCTGCATGAGGGAGAGCTGCGACGCCGTCGGCGAGGCGTACTGGAAAGTTCGGCCTGCGAGCGGGCTCTGTACGGGCGGGCTGCAGACGGCCGTGGTGTAGGAGCATGGCGAGAGGATCACGGCTTGCTGCGGCGTCTGCGTGCTCGGCGAGGGCGAGTGCAGGTTCCCGTGGGAGAGGCTGGTGGCTGTGTAGACGGGCGGAGACTGCGTCCTGAGGCGCGACGACGACGACGAGGACACCGCGGAGGTGCTGGCGTTCAGCGTGGGCAGCTGCTGCAGGCTAACGGGGGCGATGGTCTGCACCATCTCCCTGTCGTGCTTCACGATCTGCTTCAAGATCTCGTTCTCCTGGTTGTTGAAGACGCCCGTGTTGAGATCTTTCTGGAACTTCTGCAGGAGGATCGAATTCTTCTTGCCTTTATAGAGAAGCAAAAGGGTTAGAGAGCCCCAAGTGCAGATTCTCACTCCTATTTAAGCATCCTAGCTCCTACTAGAGGGGTATCTCTGTAGCCTAAAGCTGGGAAAACACCAAGCCGAGCAGTTGGCACACGGCGTAACCCATCTCGGCACTGAGCTTGCAGCACCAAGCGCCCAAGCGCAGGTTCCTCGACGCAGAACGAGCTGCGCCGAGCCGAGGGGCCGCACGTGCAGCCCCCAGCGCCTCCCTGCTGCGCTCTGCACCGGAGCTGCCTGCACGAACACCCTGTTCTTCACACACACCTGAGCTCCCTCTTCACTTTACAGTGCACTACCATTACTACCATTATTTAGAAACTGTAACCATGGCAATTTACTGAACAACAGGGTGAAAGAAGCGACCGGGCGCTGCATGTGTAAGATCTTTTTCTCTCATTACAAAACTGTCCTAATTCCCTGCACGCTCAGCTGTTACATAAGTTATAAATACATCTGCCATTTAGCACATTCCCTGGAACTAATTATTAGACATGAACAACCAGTGACCACTAGCTTGCAAGAAATCACATTTTTAAAGTGCTGGAGAATTACTATGAATTCACTGCTAATGTGATACCTGGCTGCACAGTAAAGATTTGCTATAAACTGTATCCTGATGTTTTCTCAAAGGATGGTGTTTGCTTGATGGCTCTCAGTATCTGCAAGGTGCCAACACTTTTCTGTGCCATGAGACACACAGGAATACAATTCCACATTGTTTTTTATATAAGACAGTTTATATCTTTTTTTTTGTCCTTGTGTAGCACTATTATTGTAACCACAGCAGTTCAGATTGGATTGGATTGGCCTACTCCAAGAGCAGACTGAACTTGACTACTAATATTTTTTAAGTATGTATTTCTGGAGAGTTTTGACAGATAAATTCTAAGAATTTGGATAGTCTTGATTAGAAAACTTAGTGCATTGAATGTACACAATCTCCAAAATACCTATACAGAAATCTACTAAATATGAGAAATCTGCATTTATACATATATGATTTATATGTTTTCTACTAAAGCTACTTTTTCTGCTTAGCAGAGACAGCACAAAGCATCATGCAATTCTTCACATATTCACTTTGCAGAAACTGCAAACATGTTTGTATTGAGAGTTCTGTGAGAAAATCATTAATTTAGCGAAGATCACAGCACACTCCATTAACAGGGTAGACAAATTCTGATTTTATTCTTGATCGTATATTCTCTTGGCTGCTACCCTATGCCTGTGCATTTGCACGTATGTGAGGAGGTGTTGCTCGGGCTAATGCCAACTGCTGCATTGATCTGGTGGGGAACTCCTGATAAAATCGCATATTCCAATTTACTTATGAAGTTGAGGAATTAGCATCATACAGGACTTTTTTTTTTCCTGAATATGTGCATTTTAAAACCAGTGTCAGTAAGTAAAATCATTGTACACTTCTGCCTAGCCAAATTAATGTATTTTATGTATGCCCTGCCAGAGGTATCCAGAACACCTGGTTGCACAAAGCAGACTTTGATAATCCACTATGTCATTCTGTGTTTCACTTGGATATCTTTAGCCTGCTTTTCTGACTGCAAGTAGATCTGACTAGCTCCAGTGTGCAGTCATCAATGCTAACAGCGCCCATGTTGTGAGGAAAATGAGAGCCCTGCTGCAAAGGATTAATTCACTTCAACAAACACGGATTTTATGTGTGCTGAGAAACATCGCCTCTTCCCAGCATTACAGACATCATCTGTAAACTATTTATGTAGGAAAATATAATCTACTTCTCACTAAACTGCATAAACCCTATGAAGCAGCAAAAGACATTTGCAGTATTAATAAATAATATTAATTACTATCAAAGTATACGGAATAAACCTCTGAGGGCTATATAGTATAAAATACTAAACATCTGAGAAGTAGAAGAGCTTTCTAAAATTCAAAGTTTTATATTATTTAAAAGTAATATTGCAGAATTTCTTCTTTGCACAAGTCATATTCATAGAACAATGGAACTTTTACTTTATTGTGACAAATGAAATTTATAAGAAGTGTTTAAGAGTTTAAAAGGGATTTTATCTTTCAACTTAAGGCAAAGGAAAAAAAGGATTCTAAGAAGTCTGGTTACAGAAAAAGTAATACCTATCCTGTCCAGTCTATCGATCGCCACTGTTTCAAAGGCCCTTCTCATCATGGGGTACTCTTCCAGAACCTCATTGAAGTTGTCCACGGAGAGGGAGTACAGGCGGCAGTACGTGTCAGCTCGGACGCTGGCAGTTCGGCGGCCCTTGGTCAAAAGGCAAATCTCTGGAGAGGCAAAAATTCAGCACACTCAGGAAACAAGGATGTTAGTTAGTCAACCATGTGAAACTTAACAGCTAGGAAGTGACTCAGTGCTAACAAATAATAATTCAGCACTCAGCGGCAATTTTTCTATTGCTGTTTAGGCAACACTGAAGGGACAATTCTGAAGGTACTTTATTCTATTTTTGCTACTCTGGAAAAATAACCAATATATTTTGAGACCTGCTTATAGTTTTTCTCAGTCTAGACTCTGATTTTATCAAACTTCAAAAAAATATATTTTTTCTTTAAGTTGTAAGAAATAATCTATCAGCTGTCAACACGGTTTGCTGACTCAGTTAACCCAAGTGATTCTCTTGATATTTAGAAATAGTCAGCTGACATAAAAGACCAATTAATTTAATGGTCTACCAGAGTTACTAATCTAATACAATATAAAATGAATATAAAAACTATTTTAATAAAATACATGCAGCGTGGAAGTGCCTCACTCCTTGCTTTTTTTGCCCTAGGTATTTTTGGAGAGTTGATCATTGTGGGCATTTTTTCTTATTTGGCTAAACAAAACCTCTTTAACCCCTATCACAATAAACCCTATTTGGCTGGTCTACTTGACTTTCCCTGCAAGTGCTTCCAACTGGAATTCATCATTGTGGAACACAGGTAACCAAGGCCAAACACAGAGTTCCCAAAACCTGACCCAATCTTGCAATTGATGATTCTTGAATCCATGCAAAGAGATTTACTGGATAAAGTCCAAAATCAGCATCACATGCTTGTAAAAAAAAATTAGGTGGAATAAGTGATGCATGAATTCCTCTTAGGGAAGTTTTCCAGTTAAAGCATTCAACATTTAAACATATTATATAATTATTAGTTCTCTCATGTCTATAAAGTTGACAAAATTGCTCATATGTAACCTTTAGAGTACACAGTTCTTTTCCTGAACTTCATCCTTCTTTTCAATGAGAATTTACCTTAGTTAAGTGAGGCTTATTGTTGCCTAAAGTAACAATGTTCAACACAGTGTTATGTAAGGTAAAGTTAGAAATATATTTCATCAGATATTTCAGTTAGCTAAAAGAAAGGCTGATTGCAGGAGACTTCACAATTTAAAGCATTTTTAAATGATTTTTAAAATTGTCTATCCATTCATACCCCCTAAGAAGTAAAATAAAATGTTTTCCTTCAGATCACAATAGGTATTTTATTTAAACATTTAAGCTATCATTTATTAAATTAAAAAAATAGATGCTATTAGAAATGAATTAGAAATGCTTGTTTAAATCCCATTTTCAAGTTTGGGGTGAGAAAACACTGAGATACAAGAATTCTAAGGTTCAGGCAGGGTGAGAAATTGTTTTCCTACCCAGTTCTACTGGTTATGTTCAATGAGTTATGTTCAGTGAGTTCATGTTTGGTTATAGCTCTTTAAGTAATAGCAATAGGTTAGGAAACTGTCTCCTATCCTCCTTGTATTATCTATCAGAAAACATAATTCTCCAGGAAGTGTGGAAATATTTTTCATTAACAAAATAATGAATTCTGCAGGCTTTACTTCAAATACAAAATATTAGTATAGTTGTTTCTTTTTTTCTTTTTTTTTTGTATGTTCTTAGAAAATACTTTTTATTGATCTAGAATCTAAAGAACCCTGATGATTTTTGGTGTCTCTTTTTTTATTGACAGATCAGATTTTGCATACCAAAGTTGCAGTTCTAAAATCCTCTGAAATCTAAAGAAATATTCTAATTAGCTTCTACAAGCTTTGAAGAAAGCTATGTGGAACATATATGCAACCTATGTACAATCTAACATGCATTGATCTCCCCATGACATGTAGATTCTTCCAGCTGAAATGAGAAAAGAGTAAATTTCATTCCCTCTACCTTGCATAGTCGAATACAGGCTTGATAATTTTCTGCCTGCAACCTATCCTGAAGGCTTGGAAGCAAGATGCTTAAGTAAGAGTGGATAAACCAAAGTACATCATTGGGGAACTGGAACTAATATACAATATACTTAGAAACTCATACGGCTTTGGGAAGAAATTATGATGACTAAAGGCTACTGCACCCCGCAAAACCTAATTCCCATGAAACAGCTACAGACAGTTTATGGTAAAAAATCGGCCAGGTTGAACAGATTTCGGTACATTCTTCCTCTATTCCCTAAATCTGACTGACCTCTTTTCCTTTGACTGAAAGCATTGTATTCTGGTTATAGAAAAGACCATTTTGCCCAAAGAAAACAGTTAAATACAACAAATATCTGCTCCACTTCCTAAGACATTCTTTATATCTCATGCAGAATAAAGTTTTACAATTCATGGTTGAATTCATGAATAACTAGCTGGAAAATCTGTGTGACTAATAATGACCTTCTGATTTTCATCTTTCCTCATTTAAAATAGCTGCAGACAATACTAAAGACATATGGAGATGTCTTGCTGTACTCAGCAAATAAAAGTGCATGAGTCTAAACAACAGTGGACATGAAAAAGCAATGCAGGAACTACTGGTTTCATGACTTGTTCTGTTTTGTTTCTGATTGTACTTCAGATGACTTCAGAAAAAAAAAGACTGTAAGGAAAGCATTCTGGATTTCAACCTGAGACTGTGGAATTTGTGGATGCTACTGCAGTAGATATCATTATTTTTCCCCTTTCTCCTCTTCTGCTATTCTTTTTTTTAAGTAATGATACTTGAAATAATCACTGTTCTGAGAATCCCATTCTTCTGGTTGAAGAATATCTTTTAGGAATGGTTCTAATACCTGTTTTAAAGTCCATGCAATCAACATGAGATGAAAACACATGAAATGTGTTTCTGACAATGTTTCTCGATGGATTAGAGTTCTATTATAGTCATTGATACATCATCTATATTGCTTTGATATGCATACCAATTATATCATTTGTACTCTATGTTTGTTTTGCATGTTTTAGAGTTAACATTGCTACTTATGTTCTGCATTTTATTTCATGTCATTTTATTAGCTGTGTGCTTAGCAGAAAATCTCAAGCATAAGAAAACAGATGATCTATAAAATCTCATTTAGTTGGAGAGAAAAGCAAGAACACAGAAAGCCAAAGTATTTGTTCCAATCAAACATTCGTGTTCTTTTAAATAAGTCAAAATATTTTTAACAAATAAATAAACAATAGACTTTATGAACAGAAATGAGTAATGGAAGTATCCAAGATGTACTTAAAATAAGTCTTAGTGGCGTCAAGTACAGCAGGTGTCCTCAACAATTATGCTCTCCTTGATGTTAAATTGATTTGAAGGGACTAGGAAATACAAACAATGGCACAGGAGTGGGCAGTGGAACACAAAGGCCATGAACTATTTTTGAACAGCTTGGACAAGCACCGCTTTTTATTAGTATAAAAAGAAAGTGGTTGTAGCATATTACTCACTAATATTCCCATCTGTGTTTGGCATGGTGCATTGCCTTCATGCTGACTCTTTAAAAGTGTCAAACACTTTTATCTTTCCTTTCCAAATCTAAGAATGTCTTCAATTCCAATTAGTAATTATGTATGAGACTGTAATAAACCTGTAATTCAACTCCTATGCATGTTTTATTTTAATTTCATAATCTCTTTGGACAACTGTTCCCTGGAACATTCTAAAACAAATGTCAATCTCTCTCTACTCAGAAATGCCTATTTGAAAGCATTAAACAATGCTAAAAGCATTCATTTGTTCCTACAGTTGACATTTTATACAAATACAATTAATTTATAAGTGAAAATCGTAATTTGTGTTCTTCTATCCTCAGATCGTTTCTGCAGAACAATGTAGCTCTTAAAAGAATATGGAAAATAACTCAATATCCAAGTAGGTTCTGCTGTAAAGACACCTAAGAAACAAGTGCAATGATGAAAGTTTGAAGCTAAGCCCATTTGGAAGATTATTAGACTAATAATCAAAACTGATCAACAACATATGAGTTATACATACATATATACATACAACAGTATTTTTTGCGGGAACATTAGGTTCATGTTTTGGAACAGCATGAATTTCCAAAGAAGCCTGTTCATATCTCTTACTGTGTAAAATGGGACTCCCGTCAATCCCGTTTCATTACTTAGTGTGACAGAATACACTGGATAGGAAGCTCTACATACCAGAAAGACAGATCTGAGGAAGACTGATTTGGGAGAACCTGCATGAGGGTACCTGAATGATGTCTTTTGAAGAATTAGCATTAGCTGGCCCTTTTTAAGGGCCAGAGTTTTGGTAACAAATGAGATTATTAATTTCACAGTTCTTTCATATATGAATATGCCACTGTAGGTGCAGATTTTTACTCTGTTGCTGTGTGATCCCTAAACAAATTTTTCCTAGAGAAAACAACTCTGTGATGTGAGAGATCTATGAAAAACTCTTTTTTCTCTAGGAATCAGCACAGCTTAGCTGACAGTTTGGCATCTATTTATTAACTCTCAGTTCATTTTTCATATGCATTACACTCCAAATGTAATTACTCAATTCGTTACATCCACATTTGATTAGAGATTGAAAATAATAAGAGATTGAAAAAAAAAGAGAAATAACAATATGCAGTTTCCTTGCAGACAATATGCGTCCACCAACAGATAAATTGTGATGATACAGGAAAGAGTTAAGATAAGTAGTTAGCTGGCTTATTTAAGGGATACCAATTTAATATGTAAGATATTAAATAATACAGCAAATTAATATTGTATGCACAGCTTTGTTCTGCAAGGACACAAGGACTAGAATTAAAGCAGAAGTTACTGTACGTTGCTAATGCAGCAATTAATTGTTGTAGAAACAAATAAATTGGCTAGTATGCCAGTAGTATAGTGCTCTTGGTACTAAAATAAAATAAGTAACAGTTCCAACGCATTTGTGAAGCCCAGAAGTTGCTTAAGAGCTTTGTACCTTTCCAAAGCAATAGCAGGTTTCTCATTATCTGTCATATTACAGATCTCATCATATTACTGGATATAATGCAGAGTGTCCTTCCAGCTGAGGACAGCTGACTGTTGCTTCAGTTCCTCAGCAGGACACTGTTGTTTCACTGTAGAGCAGGCACACGCTTTGCTGCGTAAATGGGCAAGAAACTATTTGGACCATCTGGCAACTTTCAGCAGCAGAAGAAAGAGAGGAAAAATCAAAGCAATTTAAAGGTTTGGATCAGGCAGGCTAACCCATTTGGGAATATTTTAGGAGAGTAGAACAGTGGATTAGATTTTTTTATATTAGATTTATAAAAAACAGTGTGTTACTACAGTGTTATGGACAGAATCGTTCCTAATACAGAAAACAGAGAGAAGCTGTTTCATGTGATAAAAATTTGATTTCTTAAATAGATTCTTATGTGTGTTTATATCTTACTTTTTAAGCTATGAAAAACATCAAGTACATCTATCTTTAATTATATTTTTCTAACCTTTTAACATATCCTTGTACCTTCCAATATATAATCACTAATGCACAAAATAGAAAACTAGGGATATGCTGCTGATATGTCTTTACAGACAAATGTGACTCATAGGAAGTCTTTTTATTACAGTAGCTTACACTAATTAATGAGGACCAGTGATTTATTTTCTCTAAAATAATGATCGAATGAGATGTCAAATTACTTTGCAGATTTAATTTTGCATTTGTTTTGCAAAACAATATTGATATTTGCAACAATCAATATTATGAGGAAAAAAACCTGACTGATATGCTTCAAATCCAGATACATGGAGTGAATTGGAATGAAAAGGTTTGGGTAACCCTTGGCTAAATGCATGCATGTATTCAGTCTTGTATTTAAGAAACCATACAATACTTAGTCACTTTTCAATTACTGTAGCAAAGGAGAGACCTTAAGGAGAAAGAGAGGCAGTTACTGCTGTTTGAGGTCAGGTTTGCAGTCTGGACTGTCTAGAAGAGTTGAGAGGAAAGAACAGTATACAAAGCTGTGAAGGAATACCAAATCATACTTATGAAAAGAGATATCAACATTCCACACCAAAAGGTTTGTATCGGTCCTTTTCATCCAGAATGTTATCGTTTTGACACAGTCACCATGTACTAAATGGAGATTTTAACTCCAAAGCTGCCCTGAGTCAATAAGGAACTTCCAGAGCAGATAAGCTGGAAGCAGCCGGAGACAAGGGGCCTTTATGGGCATTTCATAACACAGTTTCTGATCTAACATACAAGTCGAGGATGATCTGCTCTTTTGCTATATTTCTTTCCATTAGCATTTTCCCTCCAGGTGTTTCTCGCAAGCTCTCATTTGCTTAACCTTTGTATATATGCCAAAGACTTAGTATGGTAAGTGGTCTAATTAGAGAGAGTCTATTTTTTTTTTTTTTCTGGTAGAACTTATAATCTGTAAAAAAATATAGCACCATTTTTCTGGGGAAGGAAATCAAGTCTTCTGAAAAGAGTTGCCTCATGTCCATTAACTCAAACCAAACCACAGCTTTGATAGGATTTATAGAGGATTTCTTACTATTTAAAAATGCCAGTAAATACATGAGCAAATTTTCATATTTAGAGCTTGACAATAAGCTCTAAAGTATGCCGGTTTCATTACTTTGATCTGAATTTTTATTTTATGCCACCAGCCTCTGAGAAGCCTCTTTCTCCGGGAAAGTCTTATATCAGCCAGTTCCCTTGAACACAGCTTAAGACACTACATTGCAGCAGCTTTGAGAAAGGCAGCATTCTACCAAGCTACTAATTTAAATGTTTTGAAACTCACTCAGCACAGGTGTCATTAATACTGTGTGAAATTCATTAAAACAACTTGACAGAGCCCTTATAATATAGTCTAATGTGATAAATTTTGATACAGAAAAGGACGTTTTGAGCATAAATTAGTGTTCAAGATAGATGTGAATGCTAGAAGTCCAACCATTTTTACCCATTCTGTAATGGCTTTTGTAATTTTGACAAGATTGATACATAACTGTTTTTTTCGTAAGCCTTCATACTTCCTTTAAGTTAAATTTTGATACATTTTATTTCAGTGTAATCTCCATAATATAGGCTAAAAGTATTTTTTCCTAGAAAAGCAGTTAGGTGTAATTACATTTACATCAAGAAAGCAAGCCAAATACACAAGGTTAGAATGCAATTGCTTTTGTAAAAGTGAATAACTGTCTGCCCGGAGAGTCACTTTACATTTTACCTTGACTTGCCTTTATTCTTTTTAGCTGAAGATACTGCAAATAGCTATGGTTACAGGTTTCATGACAAAAGTAAACAGAGGCAGCAACATTTGCTACATCCTGCATCCATACATTCCTATTTTACTTTATCAAAAGATTCTTTGTACCAAAAGAGACTAAAATATTCTATTTATTATCTTGAAAATTTGTAATTTGTCTGATCAGTCCAATGATTATGATCAAATCAAAGATGTTTTAAAACTATTAGGCTTAGATTTCATGAAGTGCCTACATGAAGATACTGGTTGCATCAAAGGCCAAAAGTGACTTTGATCCATTCATCTATGTTTTCATTCAGGTGGATGCCTATTGCTTCCTGAAAATAGCTTCTGAATTCCCTATTTATTCAATGTTATTCTCTTGTCCTCTTGATTTTGGCAAACAATAACATTAACAAATTAAACTATTTAAATTGAATTTAAATTGATGGTAAAAATATTGCACTTCGTATTTTTTCATTAAATTATTAGACAGACAATCAGAGTCTGTCAGTTCTGAATTCTAGAGAATGAAATATTTAGATTGAATTCTTCTACCAAAAGTATAGGGTATTTCTTTCAAAATATTCCTCTGGGTTATCTGTGTTTGTCACCTCAGATTTCCACAGTATGCTGTCACTGGTGTGACATTTTGGTTGTGTCTTACTCATAAAGACCATATTAAAAGTTATTTATACTATTCATGACTTTGCATAATTATAATTATAATTTTTGCTGATTGTGTTTTATATAAAACATAAATTATTAGTAGTATAGTTGTTAATATTGTTACTATTGTTAAATATAAGTTTTAATCATTGGTAATTAATAGAATTCTTAAAATTAAATCAACTTCCAACTTCTGGCATTGCATCATTTTCTTTCAGAATTTTTAGAACATCCCTTAGAATTTTAGAATAGCAATTCTTCCAAATAGCAAAAAGTTTTCCTGTTATTTTCTATATAAACTATGATGTGAAAATGATGTCATGATGCAGGACAAGCAACTATGCTATGACATGATGGTGCTAAGGAAGTTTTATCACCAAAATGGCAGACTAGTCTGTGACAAAAAGCTATTTCATTTTTAGGATCCCATTCAGGCATTACTTTTAAAAAAATGACAATGATTTAGAAATTAATATTGTTCATCTGAAAACTGTTTTATGAATGAGCTGGTATGGAGATATGATATCTTTTTCTCTTAAAGGATTTAATTGTGTGCTTGCCATTAAGAATATGAATAAGCACATTACAGAAAAAAAACACTTAGAATTAATTATGTATTTCAATACAGTGCCAGATTGGTGTATGAATACTAAGACTTAATTCATCACCACATTGAATTATGAGTAGCTATATGCAATATTTTGCAATATGTAAAACTGTATCATATCGTATTGCCCAGGTATAAATTGCAGGGTTTAAAGCAGTGAGACACAGCTCACTTTAACAGTTTTTTCTCTGTCTATAATCAATATTATATGGCAAATACTTAAAAGTTCCTCAGCCAACGGAAGTACCTGCCGTGTACTCAGAAAAAAAGAAGTGGCAAAATATAATTTGAAGTGACGCAACATTTCCCATGGTATTATTTTCCACTGCACTGGTCTAAAATATACTGACAGTTGCTGTTCTGAAATAGGGAAAAGCTCCATAAATAATAGGTAGGTCAAAGTAGTTCTGTCTAATTGGCCTTCTACACACTGAAGCAAATCCAAGATACAATTTACCAGAATCTCAAGTATGGAGGAATAACTGTTAAAGCAGTATTCAATAATTTAAGCAAAATAAAATATTTAAAAATTCAAAGTATATGAACTACACGGACATATCAATGTTATAATAAACAGAAAAACAGAAGATGCTATGTGTCCAAATTCTAGGAAGTGGGAACAAATATCTGCTTTAAATGTACTTTTGATACATGAACAGTGATTTTCAGCAGTTAATGATATCTACCTCTGAATGAATAAAACAAAATCATATATTTTCTCCTAATAGAATGCAAGAAGTGGATCATTACATATTCATTTCCATGTTCAGCAATTCTCATTCAAGTATCATAAAAAAAGAGTTTTAAAAAATCACATGTACTTCCTTGTATCCAACATATGTAGAAGCACTTAGAAAAAGATCTTAGCAATGTGGGTTTTAGTTGGTCTACAAATTGAATTATTTCACTACTTCAATACTAGAAAATCCTGTATAAACACAGGTGGGAAAACAGACAGAGAATGGAAAAGGTAGTAGGGACAGAAGCCTTATCTTGTATCCTTTGTGGGTAGAGGGGGATCTTGCCATATACTTCAACAAGAGCAGAATGATACCCACAGAGAATAGTCAGGCATCCATCCACCAGCAAGAAAGCAAAAGCAGTGACAATAGAGATCTGAATGTGTTCCCAAAAATCCTCCATTTGGAAGTTCTACTTAATGCTTCCTGGTTGGAAAGTGGTTGATTTATTCCTTTTTTTTTTCTCTTGGTAGGAGCGTTAGCCCCAATCTAACGCACCATTTAAGCACAAAATGCAGTTCTGCCCATGCTTAAGTGGATCGGGGCTGCACGCTCAGATTGCTTCTGATTCCACATTGCTGGCGGCTGAAGGGGAAGGGAACATCATGCAACCAGCCCCAGACATCAATGTACTTTGCAGTAGCTTTGGGACAGCTTTAACCTTTATGCCAGCTTGCAGTGGTAACAACCCAGGCAAGTTATAAAATGGCATAATGCACCTATTCACATTTTTTTTTTCCAAGCCAGAGCCTTGCCTTCCTGTAGGGGAGCAACGTGAACCCTCAGGGACCCCATGCTGGGGCTGGGCACATGCAGAAGGGTGGCGGGTGGCAACACGGCAGGGAAAAAGGTCTTTCCCATAGGGAAGAAGGACATGCAGAGCCACGGGCTGGTAGGGAGGGAAGATGGAAACAGAACATTTTGAGCTACAAATAAGCAGAACAGTTGTTTCACTGTTTGGGGCAGGGAGAAGCAGCTGGACAAAGCACGTTTTGCAGGGAAAATACAGTTTTGATCACATTTTTAGAAGCTGGTTGCATTTTCTACTGAACTGCACCAAACTGTGGCCTTAATTCCGTACAACAAAAAGCACATAAGTGTGATGAAAAGAGAAAAGACTGTGCTATTGTTGGGAATAAAGCTGAGCTGGCACAGTAACATACAGATTTTGACACTATTGGCTGAAAAAAGTGTCTGGGTCAGGAAAACAAGATCTTACTGTGATATTTAAGCAGCCCTAAGAGCCATATGTAGAACCAGCTGAGCAAGAGGAAGGAATTGTTAGAAAGACAAGACTTTTACTAAAATAAAATTATCTTTAGTAAGTGGGTATGACAACATTCTCACATTTATTGCTGCTGTTAATCACAGGATATTTTGAATCATCAACATAATATTGTTATGCAATCATTCTGGTAACATGTACTCCAGCAAAAATCAGAACTCATGGGTATCAGTGGTACCGGTTCATAAAAGTGAATGCAAGTAATTAATATTAGGCTCTTTAGCAATATTAAGTATATTTATTTCTGCTCTGTAAAATCACAGTAAATGATGTACTCTATGCTATCTATAAGTAAATGACTCATATTCTCATGCTTCATCTGTAAAGGCTTCAAAACCTTTGCCTTTTATCAATTTGATATTTGTCTAGTGAAGAAGAGATAAACAATCTGTCTAGTCAGTCCTCCTAACAAAAGAAAGATCTTTTAGTAATTTCTAATGGTACTCAGAGAAAAGATTTGATCTAAACCTAGCAATTTCCTCCCATGGTTATAACATGAAAGAGTTTGATATTCTGAGATAGTGAGGAGGAGGTATAGGTTTCAAAACAAAGAGAAAAAAAAAAAAGATTTGTGGTCTCATTCTGTGCTACAATGCAGAATTTTGACTTTTGTACACTTCAGATATTCAAAAAAAAAAAACGGGGAGGGGAGGAAGTGGGGTGGGAACAAGATGACAAAAACAAATAATTTAACAGCCGGAACATCTCAAACTACAATTGCTTACAGTTTTTCTCCTGCCTCTTGATTCTTCTCCTTCACAGGAACACTGAATTCTGAATTCAGTTGTGTTCATCTCAGTTTTACAATTCAGTTTAGTTACAAACACATGGGTTGTGAGGTCCCCCTTTGCCATTTGAAAAGGGAGCTGTAAGCTCCCTCAAGCCTCCTTATGCTCCCCTAAGCAGATGCCCAACTTTCTGCCCCGGGCATGCTTTCCTCCTGTTCACATGCTCCATTGCTCCCTGCACTTTCCTGTCCTTCTCATCAACCTTATGCCCACCACACTGCCTGGCACTGCTGCTTTCTCTGCCCCCAATTTTTTGGCATCCCTCACAACTTGACTTCTACTCACACAGTCCTCATCTCTCTATTTGACCCCATCCTGCTTCGTAGTCTCTTTTGACCTCCCCTATCTATGTCTCCTAGGTACTAATACAGACAACTTTCTCCTGACTCTCTCCTGACCCTCCTCATTCTCATTTTTATGTTTCGGCCAGTCCCACACAAGAAACTAAAAGTGAAGGTTATACTTTTCATTTTGCAGTTTCAGGGTGGCCACCTTGTTTCACCTCAGCTGCAAACTCTTGTCAGTCTCAGTGAGAAATGTTCCATTCCCTCTTATTTATAAAGAGAAAAGATGTTTTCACTGTTTTGCTGATGGTAGCACTGATTGATTGTTATTACTGGGGAAGTAGAGGCCACTTTAAAAAATAGAGGAGAAAATGAAAGAAGTAGTCATCAGAAATTCTCAAAGATCCTTAGAAAAATTGAGCATTGCCATATTTGCTTGAAATAACAAGATGTGGAAATGCTGTGCCCATGAAAACAGATATGGAGCATTAAAAGCTCTGAAAGCTCCACTGGTACCTATACTTTACCCCATTTCACTTATATAGAAATAACTATATAGCTGAACAATGTAGTGAAAATTACTAACATGTACTTCATTCTCCAACTCTTGTCCGTTCTCTAAAACCCAGACAAGCATGCCACAGGTCTGAAGGAAAGGGCACTGGAGAATTAAAGTTATACTTTTTACAAGTTCTAGTAGAAGGCAAAGGAATCAACTCTACTAAATCTTCATAAAACTACCCTTCCACTGATAAATGTCTATTCAATACACAATTTATGACAACTTCTTTAAAAGATTTTTTGTGGTCACTACTGTGTTTAAAAGAACACAACCAAACCAAAATCACAGTTTCTTTCTCCCTAATATATTTATCACACTTTACTATTCCAAAATTTAGGGGATATTATTTTTCAGTATCTTGACTGCAGATTTGATGGAGTATAGATTGGTCAGCATTTCTGCTTTACTCAAAGCAGTTTTCCCTGCTGCATACTTTGTATATTCCATCAAAAAGTAGGAGGAAGACAGCGAAGACATAACAGAAATTACTGCGAAATGTATGTTGTAAATTTGTGTTTGTTCTTCAATTAGCAGCTTGAAAATAATTGTTGGGATGAAAATCACTGTTGTACCTTGTGCTGGACTGAAAATGGTCCTGCACCTGAAGTTCAAGAGTAGGTTTGTGAATAAAGGTTAAGCAATGCTCTTCCCAAGGAACTCACATAATGTCGGTGTGGCTGCTGCCTTGTATTTACTCCTTCCATCCCTAGGACAGAAGTCAGCGTGTCCTGATGAGGAAGGGGGCAGATGGCAGCGAAGCCCTGACCTCTGGGAAGCTGTCTGGAGGCACCACTCTGTGCTTCCCTTAGAGTCAACTGCGTGCACTTTGGCTGGTACTGACGATGCTCTTTAGACACATCCTTGGCTAATCCACTTGGGAAGCTCCCCTTAGGCTCTGATACATGGCTCGCTAGAGATATTTTTTTTAAGGATTTTTTTTTCTTTGATAAACTGAATATTTTCAATCAGCAGTTATCAGATGTCTAACTTGTTTCTTCCCTTTTCAGCTGTGACATTTTGGGCACTTTTCAGATGCATTTGTCCTCATTTTTACACCCTGTATCCCTGTGGTTTCCATGAGCAAAGCTCTTTTGGTACATGGTGTAATAAGTTCTTGTGATATCAGGATATTGCAAATGACTTATTTTTTATATGCATTTGGTTAAGAAGGGTAGCACATGAGCAGTCGTTTGGACTGTAACAACAGGCTGACAGTTATGTAATATACTTTCATGTGGCAATATCCTTGGCTGGTTCAGAAGAGTATTATAGCCAGATTCAGAACACAGGCACTTGCAAACTCATTTTCATAAACTGAGGCCCTGCTAAGCACAGAGGGAACGAAGACCAAGGTTGCTCTGTTTCTTCATCCTCAGCATTTACCTTCTCTTTCTGCTTAATCTCCTCTCTTCAGCATTTACAGTTTAAGTCATTGGGATAAGCACAAGACTCCTTGATCAAAATGCTTCTACAAATACTGGTACAAATCACCTTGCAAAGGCTCCTATGGAGTGACAAGGCCTGTTGGCCAGATCACCAGGAGGTTTTTTCAGTACATTATTCTAAAATGGGATTAGTTGAGTAACTCTACAGCCCAATTCAAACACTAACTGAGCCCATTTCACTTTTCTAAGCTCTCCACTTCAGTGTACCAGCTAAATGCCACTGATTAGGCTTTCAATTCAACATTTTCTAAAAGGCTTTGGACTCAATTCTCAGATGATTCATGCTATTCAACAAAAAATTAAAAAAAAAATCAGCTAACTGTAACTGTCATAGGCCATACACACAAATGTTCAATCAGCTCCTGGAAGCCAGCCTTGCTGATACACCTTGGTGCTGCTGCACCAAGATGCAGATGTCTACTCTGTTTCACAAAGATAATTCACAGTCACAGGAACATGATTTTCATATTGGTCAACTGCTATATATAAAAAAAAAAAAAAATCCAAAAATGAATATTCAGATACCTTCATCTAAATGAAAATCTAATTTTCATTGGGATGAAATTCAATAGGATTAATCTGTACTAAAATTCATGTCTTCTCATTATTACACCTGTGTCAAAGAGGTATCAAGTCAAAGCAGGAGTACACGTTCTTACACTTTCTTATACCAGAAGGCTAATCAATGCTGCATGGTAAAATTCAGCATAAATGCACTAATAATAGCCTGAAATATTCATGAAGAATATCAAAATATCCCATGTAAATAATAATCTTTTACCTATTTTCTATTTTTGCAATTCTTATAGTGATTTCTACCTTTTATTATTTTATATTCCTGGCTAAAAATTATCATTTTTAAAGATGAATCCTGTTTATTTTACCTTTAAATAGTTGCAAAATTACTGTGCAAATTGCTATATTTTTAGCAGAATGCAGTTTGTTAAATAACAACAATCTTAATTCAAAGTCACTCTAAAATTCAGGACAATTTAGCTGAAAGCAATATTTCAGGAAGGTTATCTGTATCTTCAATAGCTATTCTTTCAATAGCAAGCAGACTCGAAATGTATTATTCAGAGATACTTAATGCACTCTTCCCTGCCTTTGGAATTACCCGGGCAACAGACATTCAGCAGACTTATTCTGATGTCTCTATATGTCTGATATCTGAACATGTTTTATTCTAGTGCATTCACTTCAATGTTATCATTCATTTTCTTCCTACTCACCTCCAAAGTAGGAGCCATCTGTCAGCTTCAACTCCTTGTTGGATTTGGTGATGACTCCAGCAACACCATGCTGAATGAAATACATCTTTTTACCCACAGCCCCTTCTCGAATAATATAATCGCCAGGCTGGAACACCTCAAATCTCAACTTGCTCAGCATGGCAGTCACAAAATTTGGGTCTGCATTAGCAAAGAGAGGCATTGTAGCAACCAGCTTGCGACAGTTGAAGTTCACAATCTCCTAATTGGGAAGAAAACAAAATAAGAATAGTCAGCAAATAAATTCATTTTATGATACTCAATGATGGCTTTTTCCATAAAGTCATTTTTATGCACTATTGGATTTTTCTGTTTTCATTTTTTTGCAGTCTTCTCATTAAATTTGCATCTCTGTTTCTAGGGAAGTGATTGAAACAATAGTGTAGTAGTGATTTATTCTATTAAGGTCAAATATTACCTTTCTTAGGTGATTGTCACAGGTTATTTATTATTCTCCTTGCCTTTCAAAAAAAGTAACAGAAAAATAAAAATTTAATAGAAATTACACGGGCTGCCACATGGAAAAGAATATGGATAAGATTAACATAAGATTGGCAGTAGATCTATTAAGTGATAGAAGTTATCCCATAGAAAGTTTATGTGTTTTTAAATATTACACTAATAACATCTGATGTTGCTGCAAACACCATTTAAACTGCAGTGATAACATAAATGTACATCATATTTGACTGTGAAGCCATTGAAATGAACAGGAAAATTCCCATGTGTTTAGTGATAATTAATATCTCTAAAAACACAGAGGCATACACTCGTGTCCTTCAAAGAAATGCATACACAGTAGACTCTGCAATCCAGGAAGCACTATAATCTTCCTATGACTGCTACAATTCCTACAAAGCACCTTCCCAAGTGCTACAGATATGGGGTGTTTCCCACCAAAACTATTTGCATTTATACAGCTAACTCCGAGCATGTCTACATGAGAGCAGCACCAAAGAGTTACAAAGTTTTTTCTGACTTAAAGCAAAACAAAACAAAACAAAACATAAACCAGTTTTTGAATATCTCCAAGGAAGGAGACTTGGGAGACTTCACAACCTCTCTGGGCAACCTGTTCCAGGACTCACAGTGAGAAAATCTTGTTGAACCTTGTAGGCAGGACAACTGTCCACCTCTTCAGTCTGTTGAGGTCCCTCTGAATGGCAGCACGGACTTGCAGTGTGCCAGCCACTCCTCCCAGCCCTTATCATCAGCAAAACTGCTGAGGGTGCACACTTCCCTTCATTCAGGTCATTGATGAACAAGCTGAAGAAGACTGGACCCAGTACTGATCCCTAGGTTACACCACCAGCTATAGGCCTCCAACGAGGCTTTGCACCACAGATCAAAACCCCCTGAGCTCTGCTATTCGGCCAGTTCTCAGTCCACCTCGCTGCTCAGTCATCTAGCCCATGCTTCCCGAGCTGCCTATGTCTCCCTATGCTTTGGGAGACACTGCTGAAAGTCTTACTGAAGTCAAGGTAGAAAACATCCACTTCTTTCCCCTCATCCGCCCAGCCAGTCATTTCCTCACAGAAGGCTATTAGGTTGGTTAAGCATGGTTTCCCTTGGTGAAACCATGCTGACTACTGCTGATCACCTTCTGATTCTTCACATGTTTAGGGAGGGCATCTAGAATAAGCTGTTTTATTACCTTTTCAGGAATCTATAGTTGCCTGGGTCCTTTTTGAAGGCTGGAGTGACATTAGCTTTCTTCCAGTCTTCAGGCACCCATTCTCCATGTCTTCTCAAATATGATTGAGAGTGGCCTAGTAATGATGTCCATGGGCTCCCCTCAGCACTTGTTGGTGCATCTTATCAAGAACCACTGACTTGTAGGTGTCAAGTTCGCCTACATGATCTCTAACACAATCCTCCTAAATTCAGATAATTCCACAGATTTTTAAGTACAAAGTTGCTTAAAATAGGTGAGGCTATTATGCCTTTAAGAGACATAGGCATGACATGAGTGAAGCAATAACTACCTCTTCCTGAGAAATTACCTCCTTTCAAAATAAATGCAGTGGAACGTGTTAAAAATAATGTGAATCAAAATGTATCATTAGGCACCCAGGAAGCAGAAAGCAGTTTTCTCCAGCAAAAACTTATTTTCCATTAAAAAAAAAAAGAGAAAAACTACTTCCTTCTGCTACTCCTAGGAGAGAATTATGATATCTTCTGATAATCCTTCAAGGAATTGTCATTATGTAATGACAAGGTGGAAATAGAAGTGTCTCTAGACAGAAGTGAACACTGGCTCTTGACAAAGAGCCATAGAGCAATTCCCTTTGACCTTGATCCCAGCAGTATCACATCTCTCTACTGAGATACACACTAGATAGTCTTTTTTCTTCCATTTTCTTTTCCTTTGGAAAAAAAAATACTGAGTTAAAGATAAAGTGAATGACGAGTAAGGTGTTACATCTTTGAAGTCAATTGCTAAACTTAAATTGAATTCAGTGGGAATATGATTTCATCAAGAATATTTTATCTAAGAATTATTTATGAGCAATGGAAATAGAACAACACTCTGCTTTCATCACTGTATTGCCTGTCTCTCACCTTCTCAGATTTCCGTAGTATTTTATTATGCCTGAAACACTGCATCATGTACGAACTCCACAGCAGATCGTAAAGGTACTGGATTTGGACAGAATGAGAAAGAACTGAGATGAATATACTTCTTTAGGGCTGCAGGAAAGTTGAAATGAAGAATACATAGCAGGAATGGAAGTCAGAAGGGATGAGAGGAAACTATTTTCTCCCAATTTTATAATGACTTGGAGGCTTCCATTCATGCTGGTTAGAGTAAGCAACAGTTTGCTATGACTCCCACTGAGCACAGAAAAAGATAAGTGCTCCTGATGCTACTATCTACTATGATACTACCATCTATGCACTTGGCATCAGAAATTCAGCTTAAAAGTTAAGAAAAAAAAAGGTCCTAGTCTTCTTGTTTGTAAAAAAGGCAGGAAAATAAAAGCAACTTTTGTCTGAAAATAATTTCTGAAAATAAATTACTCTGCAAAGTGTGAACTGAGTGATATGTGCCATGACATTTGGAATCAGTGAATTCTGATGACTAAGTCAAGAGGAGTAGTTTCAGTTATCGCTTTTAATACATGCTGTGTGACAGGATAAATGCTAAAAGGAGATACCACCTGATTTGCTAAGGGATGAAGCCTCTTCTCTTTCTTTTTTAAGTAGGTGCCAAGGAACTTCTCTCGGTAAATGCTTCAGCCTCTGGTTCTTTGGCAAGGAAAGGTTAGAAAGGTTATTCTCTGCTTCCACTGCTCACAGTATTGTGGTATTGCATAGAAACCGTAAGCTACATTCTCATTTCTATATGAGACTGCCTATCTTACTGTTGGCTGATGCTAGAAAGCTGCCAATAGCTATTACTTTTCTTGCCTTGCTCAAGGTCTTTTGAGTAGACTTGGCACTTGTTTTCTGTTCCTGAAAGTGAAGTGTTCCCTCTTGCACAAAGAAGGCAGAGGAAGGAAATCACTAACAAAAAGAAAAAAGGAGCTGAAATGGGAAAGAGGCTGCTGAATAGGCACTGAGAAGGCAGGTAGAGTGAAAGACTCAACTACCCATGATCAGAAAGAAAGAAAAATAAAACTAGGTGGAGTATCACTGAGATGAAGAGAATGAGAGGAAAAAGAGGAAATGCAATGGAATCCACAAAAGAGACAGGAAGGTTGACTTCAAAGATGAGAGTGAGAAACTGAAGTTCCTGAAAGAGTGAGAGCCCAGGAGCAGAGCAACAGGTTTTTAGAATAAAAATGAAAAGTGGAGCAGATGAGGAAAATAAAAAGGAAATAGGAAAAAATAAGAGACGTTATTAGTAACATATTTTAATAACTTCATAGCTGAGCACAGAGGTGCAAATTCAGGCTTCGATACAGACCCATCCAAAAGCAGAAGAATTGCTCTCTTCTGAGGAAACACAGCAAAATTCCCACCATACTCTTCTGCTATACAGTCTATATGAGATCCATCCATGTATACATATACGTAATCAACTGAGTCCAAGTTGCCTAAAGAAACTACAAGCATAGCAGCATACTCCCCCTGCTGTGGTAATTAGTTTTCTGTAGAAGTTTATGCTAAAGTACAAACTTTCCTTATTTAAGATGTTAGAAGGTGGAAAATTACTGAGGGAGAGGAAATGTGTCATTTTTAAGTGCTTTGTTTTTCTATAGTGTTCTTTTATTTAAATACAAGACCACTCAGAGAAAGTAAAAAACATTTCTGTTAGTCTTAATCACAGGCAGTGCTGCAATTTCAAGTTCTTGTGTATTACTTTAAATAGCATCTACGGGAAAAAAGAAACAGCAAAGATTATTAAGAGTGTTTATGTGATTCAGAAAGCACTGGGAGAAGCAGTCTGGTATTTTAAAACAAAGGCAACAGAAGAAGAAACTATCAAAATATAAGTTGACTTTTTCTGTGAAAAGAAAAATTTTTCACTCATATTTTGTTTAATTCTTTGGAGCCAGAGTGTGGCTTGCTTAAGCTCTACAAAATGATGTCTTAATTAGAACAAATAATAAAGCTTTTTCTTCTTCATTTCTACAGCAAGAAAACACAAAGTGAAGCCTTAGGAAAGGATTAGGAACACATTACTTTGCTAAAGTGGTTAAAGGGAAAGAATGATTCAGACCTAAATGGAGCAAGTGTTGATCTAGTTCAAATATTGATCTCCATTACATAAGAACTAAATCGGAGGTGCTATGATCTGCTTTATGTAAGAGATTAAGTTAGGTAATTAAACTGTCTCCCTCTATCTTTAGTACTCATCTTGGTCTTCCTGGCCATTTTCTCCAGGTGATACTAAATCATCAAAAATTATCGTTTTCATGGCTCAGTATGCCTGCCATTTTTGGACGACTGCACCAGCGTGTCTCAAGACGTCACATTTACAGAGACAGCTCCGAGGCTGCCTTGGCTGTAAGGAAGCTGTGAGCAGCAGGGAGCCTGGTGCAACGCAGTGCAAGGGAGCTGGAGGGGAGGCAGCTCCGGCCGGGAGCTGGGCACGGCACTGCAGCTCAGGGCAGTGCTCACACCGGGCTGCCCCGCAGAGAGGCAGGGAAACAGACAAAGTTCCCAAAAGACTTGTGTGCCTGAAAGGTTGTCCACTATTCCAGTGAGTCAAATAAAAGCCGCAGCTTCCATTGACAAAGCATGTCCTTCTTATATGTTGGCCATCAAAGTCTATATGGCTACATCAAAATAACTTCACTAGGTCATTTCTACATAGTACTGTCAAATCTAGTGTACTTTTTTTCCCTGAAGTGCTCCCTGAGCATTTTTCTGAGAGGAGAAAGAACTGAAAAAGAAACTGAAACAGTCTTAATTTCCTGCTTACTAAAAGGAATAAGTCATCTTATTGAGAAAGCTATTTCATTTCTTAGCAATAAATCATAAAGGAAGAATTATTGAGAAAGTCATTAAGGGAGAACTATGGAAGAAAAAGCATGATATCGAGGGTTTTGGGGGTCAAATAAATGAGCAGACTTAAACTGTTTTTGAGGAGTTATAACTCTATGTGTTCTCCCTTCCTTGTAACTTTTTAATTGATTGGTCAATTATGGTCAAATTTGTCATAAAGGAGGCATTTCACAGATCCTAAAAGTTCAACAATTTTACAAAGGTGACAGAATTTTACAATAGGTTTGATAATAGGCAGTCAGGAGCACAAGGCTCCTTACCTAGGGAATGACATAGCTCACAACTTGTTTAAAGGCAGAAAATCCATATGGAGCAATATTCTTAATTTTTGGTGCACTTGAAATTGTTTATTCAATTTGCTTGGTACATTGCATTTAATCATCTATACAGAATCTATCACTTAAAAACATTTTGCTCATTCAGATAAGCAAAAGTAACATATGCACAGATTTCTTTTTGAATATGGCATTTCCATGACTTTTTCATTTTTTTCAGCTGCATTGATCTTCTTCTAGAGTTCTCCTCAGGGAAATAGAGCCTAGTGCTTCACTGTGGCCAGGCTGAGTTCTTGGTATAAACCTGCTGTCTCCACACTGGAACAGAGGCATTTTTAACATGGAGACCTTGCTTGGACTTCCCTTCCTTACAGTAGGTTACTCTGTGTGCTTGGATACCATAATTTATGCCTAAAGCTACATTAAGACACACAATTCTCTTTTCTTCAGGATTTTTACATTTTGATGTTGGTTAACATAGCTGGATATCACAGATCAAGACACAGAGCTACCCTCTGGTTATATCTTAGAAGCCTCTGATCTGAGGTAACCTACATGCATGTTTCACCTACAGACAAAGCACAAACCTGAAAATACAGTGATCTCCAGGGCAAAGGCCATCCACATAACCTTGCATCCCTCGAAAACCACTTGGCGGCTTGTGTATTTACATTTCAAACCATTGAGGTCCCCAAGATCCTCAGAAAACCGTACAGTCAGCTGTGAGATTAACTGACTTAAGCGGACAAAAAGAAGGCAGGAATAAATATGCCCTCCAGCTAAATGTTAAATTAAACCCCCCGCTTGGATTCTGTCAAAACTGAGCTGGACTGCTTTTTTTTTTTTTTTTTTTTTTTTTCCTGTCCTGTTCTCTTCACCACAACTTAAGATAAGGCTGCTTTAAAAAGTGCATATGGTAGTATTGCCGTTTCCTAAGGGAAAGTAATCTTCTCAACCATTTGCAAGCTGAAGGGATGTAGGTTTGATCGATTGTTTTCTTGTCTTCTTTGATTAACTGTTGGACTTCTGCATACTTTTCTATCATTCCCTACTTGATTAGAATTTTATATTCAACTCCTTATGTGCATTTTTTATGCCTCAGAATTATTATTACATTAAATTCAAATGTAGACAGGATAATCCTTTTGAGAATATATGGTTCAACCAAATCTCCAATAAAGTCAGTCTGATGAAGGATATCCATCTTTTTCTCGGTTTGTTAATTGATTTAATTGAGGTTATGGGAGAGCAGTTCTGAACATCTTATGCTTCTCTGGGTCTTTTAACTTATTTAGAAGATTATACAAGAGAGAGAGAGAGGGTGGAGAGTGGGGAGATAGAGAGAAAGAAAGAAAGAGAGAAAGAAAGGGAGAGAGAAAGAAAGAGAGAAAGAGAAGGAAAGAGAGAGAAGGAAGGAAGGAA
>JAUBNY010000700.1:5552315-5567254 GCA_032275445.1 Crypturellus soui
AGGAAGGAAGGAAGGAAGGAAGGAAGGAAGGAAGGAAGGAAGGAAGGAAGGAAGGAAGGAAAAGAAAGAGAGAGAAAGAAAGAGAGAGAAAGAAAGAGAAAGAAAGAGAAAGAGAGAAAGAGAGAAAGAGAGAGAGAGAAAGAGAGAGAGAGAAAGAAAGAGAGAAAGAGAGAAAGAGAGAAAGAAAGAAAGAGAAAGAAAGAAAGAAAGAAAAGAAGAAAGAAAAATAATAAAGACCAACCATGCTTTCAGTCCTGCAACCATCCATCCACTCCTGAACTGGGCTATTTTTTAAGTGAATTAAGTATTAATCTTCTGTAGTGTTCTGAAATGTTCTATGCCTTTTAATTTTGATTTCCAGCAGGGAAAAGGACAAGGAATATAAAAATGAGAATGGAGATACAGACAATGTTTTAAGGAAGTGTGTAATTGTGAGACAGCTGGCTAATTTCAAAAGCCTCTAAAGTTCTGATAATTCAGATAAGGACCTAAAGTTTGGGCTAGTGCATCAAATTCTACCTCTTGAAGTTCTTCCTCCACCATTTGTACCACTCACAGTGATTACTGAACAAAAATCCTAACTGCCGTTAAAAAAAAATCAACCACTCTTCATTATGTAAGTTAACATGAAATTAGTGTTATCTGATATATCAGTTGCCATAGCAACCTCTCTTTTGTTAACTGAATAAATTTCAAATTTCAAATGAATATAATGATCACTATTTTAACTTTCTGTCCCAGAGTAACCTAATATATTCATTCTCATGTGTGTGTATATGTGTGTGAGAAAGACACACTAATACTAGGTTGGACAGTTGACACTTCACAATGAAATCTGGTTTTAGCAAAGCCTTCTCAATATTCAAATTGTTCTATTACACCAATGAGACTGCATATTTAAATATATGTTTTGTTAAATTGTGACAGAAAGGTGACTCCTCAGTGATGCACAGTTCACAAAATCCTACTGGTACCTTTCTGTTTCAGAACCTCATGTTAGTACACAGGAAAAGGGTGAGAATTAGTCAGCATGGCTTTTGCACAATGGTGAAGAAAACCTCCTGCCTTTCTGAAACAATGATTAAGGAACAGGAGAAAGTTGTTTTTGCTAAATGCAACACTGTCCAGTTTGGTTTACTCATGGGTTTATATAGTTTACAGCACTGGTTTTCTACTGTCCCTGAAGCGTCCAGTTACTTCCTCTATCTGGTAATGTGTTGAACCTGGAAACTGTATTCATTCTTGTACCCATATACTGAAGCTACAGTCAAATCATTTGCTAATACGAATAAATATGTGTGTGACTTTGTACATGACCTGTGTGGCAGCTACTATTTTTTCTACTATATCCTTCCAAAAGAAGCTCAAATGCTACTTATAGTTATTCTAAATGAAGAGTGCTTGTTACATACACCAAAGTCAATGAGGTCTCACCCAATGGCCAGATCAAAATTATTTTGTTTTAGAAATGTGCAGAAAAGAGTGCTGCTATTCTCAGGTCTGTGCTTGTTTCACCAGATTTCAGTGAAGAGTGGCTGTATATGACAGAGACAAAGAAAAAGAGGCGGCGAGAGATGATAGAATTTGACAAAAGCAGCTAGTTACACTTACATTGATGTGACTTATACTAGGCAAAATGCAATATATTTGATTTGGGTGCTTTTTTGTGTGAAAATATTTCAGTCAGGATGCAAAACAGCATGTGATGGCTGCACAGACTGGTTTGCCTTGCTGCAGAGAAAGCTATGGGTGAAGGTAGGAGCAAAGGTCTGTGTTTAAAGGTAGTGAGGGAGAAACTGGAGGCTATAACACAGTACTGAAACAAAGAACTGAGTGGCAGGAAAAGCTTAACATGCTTTAGGAGAACAATAAAATTACAGTCTGGCTATAAATTTATGTATTGACCAATTCTGATTTGTCCTCGTTTAATGAGAGGCAGAGTTTCATGCTAGGAATACTCCACCGAGAATTTATTATGTGCAACAGGCCAGAAATTTTCTGTCCTCTCTCCCTCTTTGTCTTCTTCCTCCTTCTCCAATTCTCTGTGCACAGCAAACCTGAATGGCCAAAATAATTAAGTCAGCAACCAAGGTAACTCTCAAGAGAATGTGCTTTATCCAGGCCTTACACAGACAGTTTAGCTGTCACAATAACAACAACAACCAGGAAAACAGTTATTTAAAAATCAGTAGTGATTTGTTCACTGAGTTATTTTAAAGCTCTCTAAGAGCTCTGGATCAGAAATACTGTTATCTTCTTAATTACTACTTCTTATTATGAATTAAAAGCCCTCGGTTCAAAGCATCTCTCTATAAAATGATTAAGTGGCTTAAATTAAATCTTACTGATTATACTGGATAAATCACAGATAGCAAGCTTGAAATATCCACTTTGAAATTATGTTTAGAGTTTTTTGGGTAATTTCTACTTGCCTGTATTGATTTGTAACTATTAAATAGAGTTCTACTGTATATTATGACACAGACATAGTTTTTTTCTAACAACAATGAAACCCTAAACTTTGGTACTTTATATATAAACAACACCTTAAATGGAAAAAAAATATATTTATAAACAGCTCTAAAAAATTTAGATTTCTTAGAGAAATGTGTGATTGAACCCTGAATGCTTGTATGTGTTAGAATTTAGTAGATATACAATGTCAGCTATATATGTACATATCTATATATATCAGAATGATATAAAATGAAAGATAAAGTCGATACACAATCCCATTTTAATTCGGAATCCAGCCTTCATCACTGGTTTATTATGTGAATAGGGACACACTAATTATGAGACTGTTTTAATTGCCTTCTGAATGAGACTGCTGAAAAGGACGTTGGAGCGGCACCAGACACAGGGGCTGTGATGTTATAAGTAGCAACTTGTGACAGAAATGTAGAGAAGTCATGACCCACATGCAGCCACTGTGCTGGACCGCAAGTTTGCAGAAGTAGTGAAGTAACGAAAATATAGATACTTGAGAGAGAAATGAGCACTGTGATCAGTTATAAATGAAAGGGTGGGACATGGAGAGCTGGCTCCAGAAAAAAAAAAAAGAAAATCAGATGATAAATATGATGATGAAGTCTCCGTCAGTTTCTTTGCAGAGTGACAACCAGACAGCCCTGAAGATAGAATTTGCTTAAAAGTGCTACTTTGACTAATATTGCTAGCTGCAGGGAAAAGAGATGCATGAAAGGCACAGGAGGTGCAAAGAACGTAAGAAATTCTGAGGAATGCAAGTAGGCAAGAACCGCCTCAATAGCAGATCATGGGGAGGAAAGAGGAGGCAAACGGGCGGTAGGAGACTAGTCTATGTGAATTTGTAAAATATCCAGACTAGAAGAAATGCATCAGATTCTTTAAATATCCAAGAACCAGACAAGCTTAAGGATGGCAAATCATGGAAAGGTTAATTGGTCTTGGATAAAGATATTTAGTTTGGGGATATCATTAGCTGCAGAATAGGTATTATATGGAAATACGCTGCATCAAAATTAAAAAAAAATAGTCAGATGTTTGAGACTTTACACTGACTGGTGTTAGTGTAAAATATAAACAAGATAAATGAGAGTGTATGGTGCCATAGTAACAAGTGAATAGTTTCATTACCATTAAACGCCAAACGACAGTCAAGACTTGACAGATGAAGGATGTAAGGGATACAACCCTAATATCTCTTCATCCTGAGTAAATGTCTTCTAGGGAATAAGAAGGGAAGTGTCTATGTAAATGATATACCCAAGAGCCAAGAGGGCAGGGGAGATAACCAGTACCTTCTATCATCCATTTTTTAGGAACTGCGCTGTGCCTCCTCTGCACATGCACTGAGACTTTAAATATTTGTGCCTGGGCTTTCCTTACAGGATTAGACGTGCGCTAGAATCTCGGGAGCCTAATGATAGCAGCGCTCTCAGACACTGCGATTAGCTCCTACGCATGATACTTGCCAACTGCAGAAAGGAGGTGGATATGCATCGCCACACTTCTTACATCAGTCAAATATTCTTTTTTTAAAACAATTTTAGTTCATCTGCTGGTCCAAAGTTTAACATTTATTTAACTGTTAATAGTGTTTAAGTATAAGCACATTACCCACTTTATGAATTAAATATAGACTGTGGATTATTTCCATAAGAAATCTGTTCCTATAATTTATTCAAAAAGGTTTTCAAATTATTTTAAGACTATATCCTAATCTCTTCTTTTATGAATACTTTTATCTATATTGATTCTACTTCATAGGAAAGTCCTTAAAGGCCTTTTCATCTAAGGTCATATGTTATAACCACAGACTGATAGCTAGGAAATACATGTATAGAGATACACTATGACAATGAAAAACATAATGACTACACAGTTTTATGTAGTGTAATGTATGTATTTACAGAATATTATGCATATGTATTGACAGAGTATTATAGGGGAATCAGATTCCCATTTTTTCCATACAAATATCTTACAACGTGTGTGTGTATGTGTATCCATTTATCTATCTATTCAATTATTTATATATAAATATATGCACAGGTCTACATATATATATGTATATATATGTTCATGCACACATTTGGTCAGGGCTAAGCTTTTGGTCCAAATTGCATTTTTAACATAATGTGTCCCATTAGAATTATATTTAAACTTACTATCAGTTGAATATTTCAGAGGTTAATATAACTTGTGTAAAAGTGTGTGCTTGTATAACTAAAGTTATAATCTACAAGCAACAAGGTGAGAGGAAAGAAGATTCTGCTCCTAGTCCCAATTATGTTCTTTGGAAATGAAATGTCCTGATGTTCTATATTCTGCAAGGACACATGATCTGTATCTATTTTCAGCCAACATCTTCTCACATGGTGGCCTAAAAATAGGCCAGCTATGGACTTTAAATAATGGCTCAGGAAGGGTATTAACCTCTTTCTCACATTCTAAGTTTGTCACAGTGCTATAAGTATCAATATTATATAGAATGTATCTGCTGCTGGAGAATGACAAAGCAAACTACATATCCCTCCAGTTTTGCTCAACATCTCTACAAATGTCATTGTCTTTTGTTTCCTGTCTGTCATATTTTAAGGCATTTACACATAATATTCCCAATTTTTCACTTCCTCCTAGTAATGTATTATTTTCTGTCTGATGCTAATAAACACAAGCTATTTTATTTTCAAACCCTATTGACTGGAGCACTTCGTAGTCCTGGTAGAATGTGTATTACTATGAAACCTTGTGTTTACACAAATATGCAAGTAGTTATGCAACATGAAGCAATGATTAATAGAATGATAAATGATAGAGTTTTGTTAGATGGACTTCATGTGAAAAAAACACATAAATTCATATCACTGCAGCAAGGAAAAAACAGCAAAGTAGTATTCAGTTACACCGTTAACTAATAACTGGCAGAAGCAATTTAGGCTAAAAGGAAAGTTAATTACAAAAAAAGAGAGTCTTTTTCTTATGATACACATAATCACAAAGATATTTACCACAAGGCATGGGTCACATCTACAAAATAATTTAGCCTTTCGGCAAGGTACCATCCATTGCTTCAAATGTTCTGCAGTAACCAGAATGCACAGACATGCAGTGTTCAGTTCCTAAAGCCTCTAAGTGTATGTGCTCTCATCCCTTTATTATTACACATAGTTCCACAGTTTCTACTTTTGACAAAACAGAAAAAAAGAAAGTCAATTTTTTCACTAGAAGATTAATTAGCTGATTCTAGCAGAAGAAGATGGGAAACCTCTTAGGAAAACTCCTCCTTGGAGGAGCTCTAATGCCGTCAAGGTGAACTGGGTATGCACTGTTACCACTGCTTATGCCTGGCAAGGTCTCATGAAAGGTATAGACACACCAGATAAAATACGTTACCTTGGGCTCTGCAAAAGGAATTAATGGGAATTTTGCACCTGTACTCATCGTGTCAGATTCCACGTTTTACACCAGGTTTTAATTCTCTAGTCTTTAACAGTATCACAATAGTTTAGCCCCAAAGTGAGAATGCATCTTATTAATCACTGGAAATACCAAATATTAACTTCCTTCAGTGCTCGGCACTTATCTTTAAACAAGTGTAAAGGCTTCAGTAATGTAAGTCTTCAGCACCTCGTGTAGAAAGATCTACACTATATATCATTATCTTTTCATTAATAAGCTATTTTAAGCACTATTAATGGAAATACAGATAATCCCATTGAAAAGCCAACATGCAATATTAGAAGAATACTCTGTGAATAAACAAAAAATGTTTTTTCCATCTCCATGTCTATTTAATCTCATATTTAAAGGCTCTTCAGTGAAAGGGGGCATTATATGGTTATTATGCTTTAAAAACATTATTTTTTGGCGCTGAGGAGGACAGTTCCTGCTTCTTTGGATAGCAAGATTTAAGAAAATAATCAGTCTTCCACCTTTTGCTTATCTGGAAGTGAGATAGTTTCTGGGGAAAAATGTATTTGTATTTGCTTACTGCTAAATAACAACAGTCTAAAACTATAGTAAAGACACTGAGTTTTGTGCTCATTCTAAAACAAAAAATGCACCACTTCTTTGTTCAAGTAAAAATAGAAAAAGAGCAAAACAAGGATCTAGCATTGCCATGCTGTGCAAGATTTTGATATCCCCTACAGCTTTAACAAGATTTACTTTCTTAAATCACCAGTGTAGCTACTGAAAAATAGATCTATCATAATAGATTTTATGCTCCATTGGTTTCTGTTCTCTTTGCCTTGTCCTTATATAAAGCCTCTGCCTTTAAAGGGAACTCCCAGTTATGCTTGGGAAATGCTGTGTATATTTCTGCATGTGGTTACTACCATCTCTAATGTGAGAGCTGGATAACATAGTACAGTAAGTCCATAAAAATACCCACATGCATTTTCTTTTGTATCAGACAGTTCATGGTACATTTATGTTCTTTTGCTGGCAAATCTCAACAAATCTTTCTTTGTGGTGAGTTTCATGGACACTGACCTCTTTTAAGGGTGTCCACTTAACACAGAAATCAGTATTAATCAGTATTAAATGACCCCAAAGTGTTTTTACCAACTCTAAACAAATAGGTGCAGAAAGAATTCAACCTGCACCTAGGTCCAGGATTTAAATTTCACAGTGAAAACAAAAGGAAAAGATGTAGCCTCTCACAATCTCCAAGAAGGAGATGGAGTAAATGAACAAGGGCACAGCTTTGTCATGCATCCCTGCCCTCTCTGTACAGCAGCTTCCCCTTCGTGCCACTTGGAAGATGCTCCCTCTTCTTCTGCCCACATCCGCGCTACACAGGCATGAAGACTCTTTGCTTCAGAAGCACACTATGGGAAAATGAACCAGCAATACCTTAGCGGGTAATACTGATGCACAGTACTGGATTGCTATCTTGTAGCCAGATCCTGCAGCTCCTAACCTTGAATTAAAACAGACCATGTAATTTCAGACACTGATCAAGACAGTTTACAACTATTTTCCTAAAGGATTCAAAGAAACATTTGTTAAATGCTGTTCCATTTTCACAAAAGGACTCAAAAGTCCTTTCAAGAACTAGGGCAGAAGATCATTATAGCATAAGCTGAACAACATAACATTTCCAGATCCTACTAAACAGAATATCCAAAGAAAAAGCAAGCACAGCGTTAAAACAGAATGTATTTATGTTGAGAAAACTAAACCAGAAGACATCTGATGTCCTTTATTATTTTTTTAACCTCATGGAAATCAGCAGCTCCATTTATAATTGCACAGTACATTCAGCACTAATAGGAGTGAACATGCTGGGGTCAGCACTGTCTAATACCTATTAACTTTGTTGGCCTCCAGCAGAAGCTACACAAACCAAAAAAAAAAAAAAAAAAGAAGAAGAAGAAGAAAGAATAGACCCCTGCCTCTTCCCATCCCCTCCCCTGACATTTTCTGGGTAGCAGCTACAGGAACAGTCTTTCACTTTCTTAGACATAGAGACATGGACTGTGTGAAGCGATGGTGAGAAATTCTCCCCTACAGGACAGCATGCCTGTGGCAATAGCTGTTGTCGTCTGAATGAAACAGCAATTGTTGCCCTAAAATGTTGCCACAGACTGGACTTATCTTCTCTATCTGTCTTTGATGTCGTACAGCGTTCAGCTAGTAGAGCTGATTGCTTAACTAGCATTTTGCTTCTAAATCTTCTGCCACTTAGGAAATTTACCCTTTTAAGAAATAAACCAACAACGGCCCTAGAAGTACTGGATTTGATTTTGATTAATATACTTGAGGAGCTCACGAAAGAACTGTCTTGTCTGAAACATACAGTTTGGTACCATGTCACACCTGGTGGACCACAGAATCTTAAAACACTGATACTGATCACCTTAAAACCTGTACTGATCATCTGCCAAGCTCCAAAATTAATTATTTTAATATATATAAAACTTAATTATAATCTTTTCTAGAGATTTTAAGGACTTTGTTTAAGCCTTATATAAATTGACAATTATTTGGACATACCTTGCACAAAAAAATAGCAATATCTTTTTTTTAATATTTTTTAAAAATCTTGTAGTATATCATCTTTTATTTTGCAAGATTCATGTGTTGCATAGTTCATCAATGATTTCAGTCATGCAATTAAAACTATGTTCTATTTGAGTCTATGTGAAAAAAACTTTAATAGTCTCACTGTCTCTGCATAGCTACATAAATGAGTTAGTTACACATAAATGAGTTCTTCTATGCTACATCTACAATTCTCATGTATTTTGTACTGTTCGCTTCAAACTTCATACCAAGCTTCAGTGAAAATGAAAACATACGAAATTACAGTGAATTATAATGAAACATTTTAATGAGAAAAAATAGAAAATGAATTGGGAAGAAGAGTGAAGTTACTGAATTGATCATTTTAAGAGTACTAAATACCTTACCTAAAAATATACTTGCCTACAGATACTAAACTGATCTGTTTTTAGTGCTATTTTTAATTAGATGCAATTACTTTTAGCAAATTATAAATCCAATAATGGAAGACTTGCACTATTTTGTTATGTGAGTCCCTTACTTGCAAGAACTGTCCCAAAATGCAACTCTTGATGTAATACTAAGCAGTGTGCTGGAGCTTTTTCAGAATTTTATACCTGATTCATGAGTCTTTAGCAGGCACCACAATGCACTTAAATTCACTTCTCCTATGGGAACAATAAATGCTAAGAACTTCACTGCTTGACTTTAGAAAGGACACCCTGTACAAATGAAACTCATTAAAAGAAACTAAAATGGGCTTCTTATAAGCTGGTTGGAGATTACTGATGGAGAGGAATATTAATGCACATAGGTACATATAGTCATATATCTTTTACCACTTAGGACTTATAGTAGATGCAGACCTGGTGGTCTGTTTTCAAAAAGGCTACAGCAGAACTGGGAAAAAAACAGAAAAAAGACAGCAAGGGTAGTAATAGGGAAGAACTGGCTTCTATGCAAGAAAAGTTTACATGGAATAGGATTCTTTTATCTCAAAAATACAGTGAGAGGAGGGACACAGCAAACTACAACATCTTGACTGGCAGGCAAGGGGTGGGTAGGAACTGGCTGTACCATCACTTTTGCTACAAGAATCAAACCCTCAAAAGACAGTGGGAGCCAGGTTCATGTCCAAGAAAAGGAGGTGGCTCCTCATGCAGCAGGGAGTAAACTTGCACCCCTTGCCAAAGGATGTTGTACATGCATGGAGATTACACAGATTCTGGAGGAGAATACATGATTAATTCAGAGAGACACCTCCTAAGGAATGCTAAATAGAGAAATCACATCAGGCTTATAAAAATACTCTGGCTAAAGTAATTTTAAATTATCCATTTGTATAGAAAAAGTAACTTCCAGGAGTCTCCTGATTATTTGACATTTATTATCATAGAAGTCTACCTGTAAAAAAGGGCTTATGATTTTCAGTAAGAGTAAAATTTCTAAATTTCATGAAAAGACCCTTTAATTCTTACAAGCAGGTAGTAGAGCACAGCACATGTGGCAGTCTGAGAGTCACACAGTTTGAGTGTGTAGAGCTGAGAATATCCAACTACCCAATTATATTACAATGTAACTAATATACTCAATCTGTGCAACTAACTTGACCAGGGAGTAGATAAGGTTTTAAAAATTCTCTTTTCTGTTAATGTGTACCTGTGTCCAGTGCCATAAAAGGGAAATTTCTCTGTTAATTCAAGCTTATCTTTGACTGGTATAGGCCAGCTATTACTTGGGAAATGTACCATTTACTCAGATATGAAATACTTGAAGAACTTTGAAAATTTATTTTTCTACTTTAAAATTTAGAAATGCCTAGGGTCCTTTTCCCATTTTGGTACAAAGTACCAGCTTATTATCCGTAATTAGCATTAGCATTAGTTTCCAAACACACATATGTACACACTTTTTCTTCAGCCTATCACTAATTCCTTAATCAAATATACTATAAATATTTCATATGAGATTTTCAGAAGCTCAATCAAATGACCATCAATTCTGTTTTACCAAAAATGTCTTACCTGTGTTGCAAGTATATACAGATGTAAAAGGAGTGTTATTTTAAACCAGGTATCTGCTCCTATATTTTTTTAAGTTGGAAGATCTAATTTATATAATGTATAATTACTTCCAACTTACTTTCCTACCAGAAATGAGTAAGTCTAATTTTTAAAAAATGGACAAAAAATCTCAACCCATAAAGTAAACTTGAATGGCTGACAAAAAGGAGAGAAGAAAACACTTTTATAGCTTTCAGTAATATTCATACTACAATTATTAAGCAGTTTGTGTGGTTTCTTTTGTTCTGCTTATTGTAAGTGAGGAGACTGTGGTTTCCGTTGAAAGTCTTCATCAGAAACTACGTTCATTTGCTAATTATGCTCCATTGAGATGCTGAATGTTTGTTTCTCACCCCACAATAAACTGAAGGTACAATATAAAATTCATTATAATATAAAATTCATTAAGAATTTAAAAAACACAATAAATATTTTTTCTTGAATGATGTAATTATGGTATCTGTTCCAGTCCCTGGATGTTATAGCCTCATGTGGTTATAAAAACATAAGATATCCTGTCCAAGATCATGAAGAATTGTGCTTTACCTTTAAATGGGTCTTACTTATTATTGATTAATTACACCAAAAAGCCACTACCTGCACAACAAAAGTGTGGATAATAAAGCGATAGTATTTGAAACTACTAAAGAAAGCAAATTTTTGGGGCACTGTGCATGAAGTGCTGCCAAAATTCAGAAAGAATCCTTGGGAAACCTCTTCTGTCTTTGCTACTGTACATTTTTTCATTTTCTTCATAATATTTTTCTGGAACAACCACTATGTTGTCATCAGGACAGTGTTCAACCTGACTACAATTTCTGATGAAAACACTCTGCTGGGTGGATAAGTTCTTCTATGCAATATGGAAAACAAAGAACTCATGTCACATACAGCATGATCACAGTGAAACCAAAAGTCATCCCTTCAGTGATATTCCCTTCTTATTCTGTGTTTTTAATGGCTCATTAATTTTTGAAATTTTCCATGCTTGATCTCCCCCAGAAGTGATTTTTGTTTTTTATGCTTGACCAAATTTTCCTTGCATTCTTACTATGAAAAAATGGATAGAGAAGGAGAGAAAGGGAGAGAGAAGGAAAGAAAGAAGGAAAAAGGAGAAAAGAAAGAAAAATAACGAAAGAGAGAGAATGAGGAGGGAAGGAGGGAAGAAGGATGGACAGAGGAAAGAATTAGTGCTGCAACTGAGATTTTTTTGTCAGTAAAATATTTTGCACTGGAGGGGTATTCAACTTCATTTACAGAGAAATACTTAATCTTTTAAAGGATAAATAGATATGAATTTTTCCTATGTCAACTGTTGAGCCTGTTCATACACCCACTTCTTTAACAGAGCCCAAGATTGATGTTCAGACTGTCACTGCACTCTCTGGATAGTTTCTGGGCTTGCTTTATTCTGTTCCACATAATAGATCTTTATGGTATGTTCTCCTCTGTTTCTTCGTACGACATTTCAAAAGAACCAAGCTGAGCTCAGGATTGAGGGTACATGGACAGTGCAAAATCCAGAGTCCTCCATCTGCCCTCTAAAACATTTGCAAATATACAGAGCTGTGAGGCTACCTCTATCTTAGGGAATTAAATGGGCCCAGGCACTGAAATTCAATTATCTATACTGTTAAATTGTGAAAACAATCATGGTTTGGCCTTATTTTGACTTGGACCATCTAGTACTGACCCAGCAATTTTGGGCACAGTTCATCATTACCAGTTGGCAGTTTAAAGGGAGGAAGGCAACTATGAGACTTCAGCAACATGGATATGGTCAAACTGTGCCAGCTGGCCTCAGAGCTTCTGAACAGGTATGGCCTTATGTCTTATAGATATAGGTTAAATGTGCCAACTATTTTAAATACTGAATTTGACTGATTTTGGAATTGGATTATACAATATGTGTCCTTTTCACAACAAAGAGCTGGATTGAACAGTGCAGAAAATTCCTTACAGACCTAAGGTCTTATTCCTCTGCAAGCCTTGCTAGAAAGAATAAACTCCCACAAAGCTTTTCAGAAGTACAGATGTCATCCTGCACTCTCTTGGGAGTTATATATGCATGGATTCAGCACCATCCCTTCCATCACAGGGATATTAAAAGGCACTAGTTAGTACCACCGAAAATTACACGGGATTCATCACACTCTTCCTGTTCTTTTTTTTGTTTATTTTACTTTTCCTGTTTAAGCTTTCTCCTCTTTTTTTTTAACTTCTATTTTTTTCTCTATTCCTTTCTTCTTGCTTTAGTGGCAGATATCAGCCAACTGACAACACAAAGCAACAACCTTGAGCAGGTGAGTCATGCATATCATCCAAGAGAATATATTTCCATTAAGGAGGTAACTGTTTCAGCTAGATGAACCGTGCCTTACTCCCACACAAGTACTTTACAGAAGAAAATTCCAAGTGCTTTAGCAAAACAGAAAATAATAATTAAAGACAGAATACAGTTTGGCTTTGTAATAAAAGAGATTTTTCATGGTATTTTTCATGGATTGAAAATCCTGTTATATTTTCATCTTCCTGATCTCAAGCAAAGACTTCCTCAGCCAAGGATGCTACTTCCCTGAATGAAAAAAAGCAGCTCTCACTTCACTGGTGACTTTCATTGCTCCCATCTGCACAGATATTCTGGTTACAAATAAGGCAGTATAGACCAAAGCTTTCATCCAAGGCTGTTCTAGTCTAGCCTCTCTCTATTTTAAAAATGACAGAAGAGGAAGAAGGTAAACAGAAATATTAGCAACATTTGAACTAGGATTTGCCTCAACCACTAAGAATGGGATTTTACTCTCTTTTACATTCTTTTGTCGCAATGACTGACAGACTGGTGGAGAAGACATGTGTAAACATGCATATTTCCTTGTATCAATCCAATCTAACATAAAGTTTATTTTCCTGGTCTTTTAATTGATCATGTAAATGGTCAAATGACGTTACAGAGTAGAAACAGAAATAACATTTTAACACAGAAAGAGCAAAAGCATGAAAGCTTTCCAGGTCATGAAGAACTGCATGGACACTTTAACCTTACCTCCCTAAGGGGATCATTGAGCTCATTGAGAATATTTTCTTCATCAAAAATCTTGCCTTGGTAGCGGTGTTCGTAGTAGTCATGGATCTTCTGGCGCATTTCAGCAGGTAATTTGTGGAATGACATATACTGTTCCACTTGTTTGTACTATTAGGGAAATGAAAGAAAGAATTAGAAAACAGAAAAATAGTTTTTCTATAGGAATCTAGAAAATGAAAGTTCATCCATTCATCCATTTAAGAAATGCAAATTCCAAAACATTTTTAATATATTAAAAATGAATATCCATCCACACTAATTTCTAAATTTTACAAGTCAAACCCTCATACTGGTCATATGTTCCCTAAATTTCCAGCTATATACAGTTCTAAAACTACACAAACACCACTTTTATCTCATTCCATACCACGTATATCTACTCCTTTACTACTGCATTCATGGTTTAAGGCATGAAATTTCAAGAGAAGTGTGTGCTTTATTAATGTTGCTTGCAAGGTGACTAAAGTACATTAAAATCTATGCATTTAACAAGATAGAAAGAACACCCCTGGCAGAATGAGGAGGTAAATGTTGAAGGAGAGAACAAGACATGGCACTAAGAAAAAGTGGGCTAAAACAGTAAAATAGAGATGACAGGACGCAGGGGACTGGGAGAGCCCCATTCTATTTGCCTCTAGAGTTCTGCCCCATCTACTGTTTTCTTTGCTCTCAAACCTGCCTGCCTGGCTCAGAAGCCTTTTCAAAAAACATCATTTTCAGAGGAGATAGTTCCACACTAATGTACACAGATTTGTACAGTTTAAAAAAAAAAAAAAAAGTATGATGCATCCAGGAAATGGGGAATGCCTCAACCGCAAACTGACAAGTACCACCTGAGTGTGACTTTTGCCTCTCAGGCACCCATCTCAGAGGAGATTAAGGCGCTGAGACGCGGAAAGAGAAAATCCCCTCCAGGCTTACAGGTGAGTTAAAGCTTGGCAGGAACGTGTCTTCCTTATGTAAACACTCTTCATTTAATTTTTTCTTCTTTTTTTCATGCTTAATTAGGCAATTTTAACTCTGTTTTCAATAAAAAGCCAATGAAGCCTTAATTAGGATCAGCATCTCTGTAGAGCAATTAAACGAATTTATAATGTATGTGCACTCGTTATGAATCACCAAATCAGGGAATTGCTTATAGCCTTTCTTTCCAATTCTGGTCTTCAGATGCTTGACAAGCAGATGATAAAGTAACAGACACAGACTGGATGTATCTTCTCTAACATCCCAGCTGGGCCGACAGATTTATGGGTGTCCAGTTTGCCTAAATAAACCCTAGCCCAATCCTCCTTGACCAG
>JAUBNY010000700.1:5595971-5608545 GCA_032275445.1 Crypturellus soui
GACTCTTTTCTAACTAGAAGACCCTCTACATTTCCCAATAAAATCAACAAACTAAGGAGAATTATCACTATCAGAAGCAAGTCCAAATTCTGGCTCATGCAATCATTTATTCCTAAATATTTATGGGCTAATAGTGAGATTTCCTCTTCTCAGTCTTATGATAACCATAACCCTCGTGGTACAGTTAACATTCAGTTATTTCTGGAGATATGGGGCTATAAGAAGCTTTTAACAAATCTTCTATTTGATCACTCATAACTGATGAAAAATTGCTTACTATTTACAAAATATCACACTGTGATGAAGCTAAATATGATATAAATCTGAGCGAGCTAATGAGATTTATAAAAGTTTGCAGAATTATAAGCCGATGGTGACAAGCTTTCACTCTCTGCTCATGCTTCGTTCTCCAAAATAAATAATTTTATTTGGGGTGGCATACATACCATAACACAGGTGCACAGAAAAGATAAGATTTATCTTCAGAATGTCTCACTTGTGCCAGCAATCTGAATATGACATGACCTATTGCTAAAATTATGCTGTCTAAGTGAAAATGTGCTATTGTTAAGTAAAGAAAAGAAGTTGAGACCAATCACAGAATACTTTTGTGTTACATCATATTCAAGCTTTCCAAAAACCACTTGCAGCAGCAGAAAACAAAAGATCCATTTAAAAAAATGTGAACATCATGAAAGGCAACTGAGCTTATTAAGCAAGTCATTATTTCTTGGGAATATTTACTTATCAGATCAGATCCACGAGTCACATGTTAAAACTCCAGTACTGTAATTTCATCTGAAAGTTTAAAATTCATTTTTGCTCTTTTTGTTTCTTAAATCCCTGCAGTTTATTAAAAAATACCAGAATAACTAGAAATTTGAAGATTCTTAATTCATGAGTGTTACATAAAAAATGTGAGCATCAGAAATTCTGCTTTTTCTTATCTGCTTCACACTCACTCCGTCTTACCCAAGTCTGAGCTCCAACAAGGGAAGACAAAACCTCACACACACAATTTTGTATAGATGTAGGTACATGTATATAAAGAAATATACCAAAAGTGGTTCAAGTCTAATTAAATTGTGATGTTCTCTTGTTATTTGCCACCTGTCTTCCCTTTCTACATGTTTGCATCATGACCTAATAGTGGAACTGCTAATTCCTGAACCCAGCTGAACTGTAGGCTGTTGGTATTTACAGAAGTCTACAGTTTTGCAGAAAAGTCTCCTAGGCACCAAAACTCTGCTAATGAGCATATTGAGAGCTTGATGATCATCTTCTTTCAACCTGTCTTTAAACACAAAGTGATGGAAACTTAGGAAAACATGGATAACTTGCTCCTTTTGTCATAATAAAATGCAGACCTACCACCTCCTTGGGTGAGTGCTAGGTCAGCAAGGTGTAGTCCATGGCAGAGTGTCCCTCACTGCCTTTGGCCCTCTCTGCTGCACACTAAAATCACTGAGCAGAGGAGAAAGAAGCCTGATCCTCCATCCCAGCATTTAAGGTGTTCACCTGAGAAAATGGAAGCTAAGGTTTTATCCCTGCTAGCAGCACTGCCTGGAGCTTCTGAGGAACCACTTATAAATGTCCCCGTGGAAGCAGGGCAGGAATCGTGCTGTCCCCTACGTGGTCACATTCCTTCACCTTGACCCCCTTGAGCACAATGACTCTCTCGTACTTTGGTCAAAGCAGTGCAGCTGAGTAGGTGAGATGAGGTGAGGTGAGGTGAAGTGAGGTGAGGAGTCTCCTTTCCACCTTCCTTCCCATCTGCTTCATCTTGTGGCAGCACAAAATGCCTGGCATGTGGCGGGAGGGACGCGCTCCTGCTTGAACCGTTCAGGCGGCTGTCGGCTTTCAACCTGCTTTTGCTGCTTCTGGGAAGAGTTTTCTCTTCCCAGGGTGATACACCGGCAGGGGAGGAAGCGCCATCTGCTCTTCTGGCTGCCTCGGAAAGGAGAGGTGATCCCTCCTTGCCACTCGGGGAGAAGGCGCTCAGACACGCGGCTGCCCGAGCTGCCTGGAGCGTGCGCCTGCGCCTTACGGGGCGGAGAGAAGGGCAGGGTGGAAATTCACTCCAGCTCTTGCTTCCCCCAACCAGCTCAGCGAGCGTGCGGGCTCGTGTGTGTGAGCTGAGGAGGGTCTGGCTCTCCCCATCCACGAGGCACAGAATTTAGACACCCAAATCAGAGCTGTGAGGGGTGGACTCGAAAGCTGGTGCCAGCCTTGGTGCTGTGAAACCTAAGGCTGTCTCCTTCCTTAATCCTATGTCATTCATTGGTAAAGATTTCCTTGGATGCTTAAAAAGAAAGTTAAAAATGAGCAATCTGTGCTTCAAATCACCATGCTGTCTATGTAAAAAGACCCAACACCAATTAACAAGTTGCTTTTGAATTATTTTTGCATGCAATTAACTGCTTTTTCTCTGTAGAAAAGAACATTTTAGATCTTCTCACTTTGAGATTTAAAAGATATACTCTCTTTGAGTCTGGTGATCGATTAAACAGAAGGCATGTAAAAGACCATAAATTAATAGAAAAGCTAAAAGCATAGCATGGGCTAAGAAGGAGATATTTGGGATATTGGGATATTTAAAGTTGAAATCAAGTTCCTCATCTTTAATAACGATTTAATATACCTTCTCAAGAGTAGGACAGCATCCCTTATACGGAGGCAGTTGTAATTTTTTCCATTTCCCGTGATATACATATGGATGAATTTTCTGCCTTTTTACTACTTGCACCTGGTAAAATTGCTTTATCTATTTATTTTGGAAACTTTGTGTGTTTATTAGACTTGTTTGTCACTAAATAAAAAGATATAAATGATAGCATAATGTAAATCAATATAAAGCTATCATTTTATAAAGCCAATTGTATACTATCTGCATACAGATTGTATGCATACCATCAGTATGCTATTACAAAACTATTCATTTATTTATGACTTAGATCTTAGATCCTTCGTGCTACTATGACAAACTGGAACAAAAGAAATTTTAACTATTCTTTTTCAAGTTTATTCAGCAGCATCCAAAGCATTAGGTGATCATTTTCCTATTAAAAGCTATAAACATCCAAATGAAGAGTTTTTATACCAGTGGTCTTCAACAATTTGTCTAATGACTTTTATTTGCCTGCTTTGCTTCACAGTACATTTTTTCAGATGCTGCCTGTGTGACTTCCTGGTTATTAGAAAAAAATAAAGGAATTATTAGTAAAATATAACTTCTATGTACCACTGCATCAGTTTTCCGTTTTATTACTGATCCTGTTTATATCAGTGCTAAGCTTTCACTGATTTTTTCCTATTCTTTTATAAAGCAGAATGGTCTGTCAGATTTTGTGATTGAAAAGGTCTGACACACATTTCTTCTCCGCTGATATTTCCATTCATTTTAGTGGAAAAGCCTACCAGGTGTTCCTCAAAGTGAGCAGAATGTAGCAGTCGTCCCTTTTTTTGTAGCAGTTCTTGGTACATGATTTTATTGTCCCCCCTCAGCATTTGCCAGCTATGAAACACTGTTAATTTCCTCTGATAAATTATGTTCTTGGCCTTTAACCATACGCCCAGCAGTATTTGCTTTCTTAACCATACCTTGATTTCTCTCAGCATGCAATATTTGGCACAAGTGAAATTGGTGCTTTTTGACGATTTGGCTTAACAAAAACTCTTTCTTGTCTTCTTTTGTTTATTTCTTCCATTTCGAATTGTAATGCTTGTTCTAGTTTTGTATAACCTGAGCTTTGGGAGAATTTATACAGGGAAGATGTGGTCTTTTCAGCAAATATGTCACTGCAAGCTACTTTCATTTATTTCAAGAAGTACCGGAATTCAATAGTTCTGGTTTCTAATTGAGTGCTACAGATATATTTATGAACAGTTAGCCAAAGCAGAAGAATCAGTTGGGAAAAAAAAGGAAAAAAATAGAGAGAGAGAGAGAGAGAGATAGAAGGTTTTGATGACAGGGCACGATCTGACCCAGAGGAGAATCTAAGACCATGTCTCTGGTGACATTCTATATTCTCTAGCAACCCAAGCTAATTTCATTATTTTTAGTATCTCTTATTACAGAAACAATGGATCTTTGAAATATGTAATGCTATTACATTAGCAAAAAAAAAAAAAGATGATACTGGCATTTAAGCTTGAGGAAACTAATCAAGTCACTCTCTCCTGATTTTTCCAATGTTGAATTCCAAAAGAAGACACAGCAATGCCCTAAAGCAAAGTATATTTTTTATATTTATACTGAAAAATCTGAAATTTGGGAGTGAAGATTTGATTTACTTTTTCCTCAAGTTTCTGCTAAGTAAAATATAAGTTTTTTTTTTTTTTTAGGAAAAAACACTGTCATACTACAGTGTGACCATAAAGTCTGAGGATATGATGAGCTTTCAACCTGATATTGATTTCACATTTGTTTGCATGTGTGTGTACATATGTTTGTCCCAACCTCTAATGAAATAGCAGTTATAAAGGTCTTAGGTTTCCTTTTTTATGTTTTCCATTATGTTTAATTTGTCATGTCCCATAGCTCCTTATAAATGTCTCATTCTGATAAAATTGATTCCCCTTGAGATGGCAGAGCTGGCCCAGGGTGTCCCAGTAAGCCTGTAAGATATAATCACCTAGCAGAATTAGCCCTTTGATTTTACATTGAAATGAATTAGGAGGTTTCACATGGCGACTGATAAAACACAGATTTCTAGAGGTTTTTATGCTCACTCACCTTCTCCTTCTAAACCTCTCATCTTCACTTGTCATTCAAGATAACTCTGTTTGCAATCTTCTGTTTTAAACAGCGATGAGATTAATGTGTCAACTACCAGCTAATTTCCCTGTTACTGGCATTTTAGCACATCCCTTATCTCTGCCTCCAGTGCTCTTGCTGTGACTTCAGCTTAACAAAACTGAATGTAAGCTTTTCATTGATACACTGGAGCCTGCCCTTCCCCTTGACGGCCTGTAAAGAGAACACCACATTCTTTCTGCCCTCAGCTCTTTTGGGATTTTTTTCCTTTTTTTCTTGCCCATCAAACTCAGGCCATTCCTTTTCATCTTCAGCACTGCATACATACTCCTTGCCAGGTTTTTCCTCCAGACTTACTTGCATCACACTGGATTTTCTGCCCAGTTTGCCTTTCCTGACTCCCTTTTAGAGGAATGCCAAATACTGTTGCTCAGGCCATGTTTCTTACTTGCTGATTTGAACTCTCCTTTGAACTCTCTGATTTGACTAGTTTGTTCAGCTGACCTCTCTCCTGGCATGTCCTCTCTAGATCCCTATTTACTGTAACATCCGATTTTTTATTCTTTTAAGCACCTCAGTAACTCTGCACATCTTTATTATCCTTTGCTGAGGTCCATCCTGATTCTTACGTCACCGTTCCTACCATCACCACCTGGTTTCTACTCATGCTTACATTGAATATCACAAACTCAATTCTTGTATCTGTTTCTTAATGAACTCCCTATTTATTTCTTTCTCTAAATTATCCTTTTTTATATTTTTTTTTTGGATGAGTGCCTTTTCAGCTAGTACTCTTCAGTCCTCGGAGACAGCCTAGCACATTATTGATTACAGTATAAACAATGTTATGATAAGGCAAATAAAGACTTCTTTTAAGCACTTCTCTAAGGTAATTTCAGGCAACACTGAGTGATCAGGTATGCTCCTCATTTAATGACCATTCTTATGACAAGTTAATGCCTTTACTACTGTCCAAAGGAATGACAGCAACTTCTGCAGACAAATCCAAATGACCTTGTTCCAGTTCCTCATTCAAACCACTTAGTTCAAGCACCTACAGAGTGAAGCACAGTCTGGACCAGGAGATGGAGTTTCTTGTCAGATTTTACAGAACTTAAAGCAAGTTTCAAATCCAAGATTTCATTCAGTCCGTGTAAGATGTATAGGTTCATACAGGGATACATTTAGCCCACAATATTCTCTGAATTATTTCATGTTCAGTGAAATTTGCTGCAAGATTCAGATTACTTCTTGCAGAATTGTATAGCTTTTTCCACATTCAAAACATCTCACTAATTTATCTCAAAACTTTAAAAGGTTGCATTAAAACTAATTACCTTCTCTTGATATTGTCGTCGTGAAGAATCCAGAGATTGAATTAGGGCAGTCGCATGACCAACAAACATGGCATAACAAGTAGCCCCCACAATCATGCTCAACATGGTTATCCAGAGATCGGACATGCTGACAGGGGCACGGGCTCCATAACCAATGCAGAGCATATGGCTCATGGCTTTGAAGAGTGCATAGGAGTACTGCTTTCCCCAGGAATCATTCTGCAAGAAAAGAGACAAGTGACTGAGCCAGCAAACAGCTGAAGGAAAAAATACTTTTGCGCATATATAGTAGGAGTTTAGATTACTGGCTTTGAAGGAATAGCCTGGTAACATATCCTCTGTGCAGGAGAAGAGATACTGCTCCTAAATTAATTGCTAGATAAAGCATCAGAGATTCTGTCAGATAGTGCTTAGCATAGAGATATGAAATAAATTTGACTATTTTTAATACACGATTGTGTTCTTAAAGCTGAGTGTTAACCTAATTACAAGGAGGCTAAAGGTCAATTTTATTTTACACTCCAAGGCAGGGGGATTAGAAAAAGCTGAGCATGCAGACTTATCCAGTGTGGGAAAGTGGCACTTTGTTTTAATATGCATTAACATAGTCCCCTGGCCCCATTTCTTTCTTTTCAGAGAGGTGTCCAATTTTAACATAACATCATATTTCATCTTATCAGCTTCATTTCCCAAGGAGAGAAAAAAAAAAAAAAGCTTGATTTTGCCTTGTTTGTTACTTGCTGTAATGTTACTATTTGTTGTATGTTCGTTTATCTTGTTCTTGCAGTCTTTTGTTTATACCAGAAATACCTCAGTTCAAAAGAACTTTGTATTCTTTATGTTTAACTCATGCCCACAGCTGCCATTTTTGAAACACATCTCAAAAGAACAGGTAAATTCCTGGGTTCTGCACTCTTGACATTTAGCTACCCCTCTGGATTCTTTCTAGGACCCTGCAGCTCATTTGGAGGCTTTAAAAGCTACAAACGTGTTGTCAGCATCTTCTTTTAGCTTTATGGAGTCAGTCAAAGAGGCTGTTCCCAGGGAAAACCAGACATTTTAACACATTCCAAAAAGCCCTGGGAGTCCTAGTTATTTGATTGTTTTTTCCTATTTTCCTTGCCAAGGGAATGAAATGAGAACAGTTTTATCGCTGTTTATTACTCATTGCCCAGGAAAACAAATGGTGTTTAGAGGCACACAGTGTACATGAGAAAATACAGTATTTGTCATGGAGAACTCAGAATAATTTCAGAAACAAGGAAGTAAAGGAGGATAAGATTCACAGGATCAAATAGTTACCTAATATGGCACATAATATAGAGGATAAATCCTGTATACATAAACAAATCTCCAAATCACGTTTATATATAAAATGTGCATATAAAATATCAGTATTTATGTCTGTGTTCGCTTTTTTCTTTCATACTTTTTTTTTTTGTCTCCTCAAAGAGCTCCGGGCTTTTTCTCTTGCCATCTTAAGCGCCAAGGATGCTAATTACTCTTGCTCTTTCCATCGATTTAAATGTTTTCTTTTCTATGAACTAAAATAACTGGTAACAGGGAATAAACTAGCAATTCTGAGATTGCAGATGACAAAATTAATATTTATCCACTGATCAATGATTCCACTGTCTAAATTTATTTCATTTTATAAGCTTATAAGCTTCTCAGATTTGTGAACTGCTTCTGCCTTTACAAGGGAAACTTGTATTGTAAATGTTGCTAAGAAATAATTTTCAGTGTCTGTACCAAGAGGAAGAATTTTGCTGAATTAAACTAAAATTGCTAGGAGTTTCATTGGGTAATGAAGAAATACATTTCCTCTTGTTTTGGAGTTGTAAAAAATACTAATAAAATGAAAGAACTGGAGGAGCTTTCCTTAAAAATTTCCAGTTTGGGATTCAGATACTCAGATGGAGACACAAAACCTCTCTGTCTGAGACAGTGAGGGCATTTTCATCCAGTCCCCCGTCTCCTAGGAAAGCACCTTTACCATGCTCAATGTATAGTGTATTTTGAAAAGCTTTCCTTCCAGCTGTCCTTCCAGGTATCAGTCTCTTTTGGATGAAAGTAATTGATATGGGAATTAATACAGAACCATACGAAATTCACTGCAGCTGACAGCTGCAATTTTATGTACACTAATTTGGGCAAAATAGGCTAGTAGCTGTGAGGGAAAAAAATGCCCTACTTTGAGGCTACAAGTGGTGTTACTAATGTCACAGCATTCAGGAGGATGCAAGATCATGACCTTAGCTCTTGCACAGCTCCACATATAGTGTATCTTGCTTCTTAACTATTTTGTAGCATTACCCTATTACAAATATTTTAAAAAAATGTTGATTGAATTGTACTTGGATGAATGTTCTATCTTATGTTTGATCAACTGTATATATATCAGGATCAACAGGATCCCAACCTCAGTGTCACGAATTACATCCGAATCCATACGGGAAGTTGGAGCCATCAAATGGCCACTTTGCTGCCCACTCAGCATTAGATATCATCACAGCGTAGGCTAATCACATTTCAGACACCTGAGGGTATGGAATCTGTCTATGGTCCATTCCACTTCAGGACAGAAAGGTCTTAGCAGAAGGAGAAAAAAACCCAGTGAACAGGGCTGACAAATCATTTAATTGAGCTTGGATTTGCCTGGGGATTTTGTTGCTGAAAATATTTGTCAATGGTTTTTGATTTTTTTTTCCCTAGTAGTGAATCAGTTCTTGTACAAGCAGTCTTAATACTGTTCATTTTTTTTTTTTTTTTAGTTTCTATGAGGATTTTTAAAAAAATGTGATGCTGAATTAAAAATGTGAAGGATAAAAAGATCAGCATTGCTTTTTTTATTAAAGGGTGCATATTGGAGTATTTACTTGCTCTTTTTTCACTGATTCAGGTGATGCACAGAAATAAAAGAATCACTACTACCGTCAGATTCTGTAAGTCATGTACGCTACTACCAATTTAACTATATTAAATCAGAATAACAATTATTTCAGTATTTTTCAGATTCTGTTGTATAACCAAAGGGTTTGGCAATAGCAACTTTGTTCAGTATGAGAGGTTGGAATTTTCCACAACTGGACTCCAATGTGCTGCTCTTTGCTATATAAAAGTGAGGTATTACTATTTGTCTGTTACTTGCATACAGAGATTTTTTTCATTACAAAGCAATTTTGCACTTGCTTCATACAGCAATTTTTACATAACATATTCACAGATAATATCCTTGAATTGCCTAAAAACCATCTTATTAAATAATAACTGCTATGTTTACATATTCAGCCTTTCTTTAAGATAATCCTTAAATATTAACAATATTTATTAAATAAATATATTGTACACTAAATATCTCCTTAAATATCCAAAATTCCAATGTATAGATTAAAAAAAAATCCATAAAGCGAGAACAAATCCAACCATCTTGTAAAAAAGGGCATTTAATTTCTTAGTTGACAGTGGGTTGATCACTGGTTCCAGATTAGCAGTAATCGGTTTAAAATGTTTTAAATGAAATGACATTAATTTGGAAAAACTATTAGAGACCGTAATTGTGAGAAATACCAAAGCTGTTTATCCAAAGACTGATTATATAATCTAGCTTGATGACATTAAGAAATCCTCACATTTGTACAAGCAACAATCACTGATCATTTGCAATTAGTTTTGTAAGTATATGCATTAATTTAGCAGTTATCCTAAAGAACAAACTAAACACAGGATACACTTGATTTTTGCGGGTTTGTTTTCAAGCCTGTTCTCTAACTGGAGATTTTTATCTTTTACCTCATAATTCCCCATAAACATGTTACAAATTCCTTTTTGTAACATTAACTTTTAAGGTCATAAAAAATAAATCATAAAAAGGCCAAATGGGACCTTTTACAGAGCAGAAAGAAAAGGTGAATTATTTTTTCTCAGTTGGATTAAGAAAGGGTTTCTGTGTTACAGGAATCTATGGAGGTTATTACTAGGAGATTTTTGTTGTTGTCAGACAAATCAATTCTACTCCCACATGGTAGTCATTCCCCCAGGCACAGCTTATCTTCCCTCAGCCATATCCCTGCACGGAGATATAAGTTGAATTTAAAATCATGTAAGAGGAAGCTATTACAGGGATGCTAGTGGCTTCCGAATTTTGATTGGGTTACTTTTTCCTTTTCCATCATGGTAGTGCATGCTCCATTCAGTTGCAGGGACAAAGACTCAGGAATTAAATGACATAATCCTGAAACCAGATTCATCATTCTTCTTCAGAGAGGGGAAGCAGCCCTTCCCTACCCAGAGTTCTCCTCATCATCAACTGCACATGGGTGCAGTGAGGTCCATTGTAGCCTGTGGGTTCTCATGAAAATGACAGAGATATGAAGAAGGGAAAATAGATGTTAATCTTGGCAGGATATAGAGAATCTGTCCTACGCAAGTAAAACAGCAAGGACCAGAGATCATTTCCAAGCTCTGTAGCTGCTAAATATGTTCCTGGCATGGTATTGGTCTGCTGCTACCAAGCCTACCTGGGAGCTGATATGGGCAACCTGGAGTTGATAGGGGCAAGAAACTATATTTTTTTCATCAAATCCTATATCATCTAACTTCACTGGCAAATCTTCCCAACTGTTAAACTTAACTTTCCATGAAACAACTGTTGATCTCAAAATGTTCTGGATTTGCCATCTATGTGTCTACAAGTATTGATTCTGCTTTCCTACACTTCAGAATAACAGTTAAGGCCATTAGTAGTAATACGTGCATAATAAGACTAGGATCAGGTCATTATACAAAACCTGTCATTTCAACATTCACATATATATATTGATACACATATACAGCTTACATACTTACACATCAATCAACTATATAATTTACCGCCTATGACTTTATACAATACCTTACAAACTCACTGAAATCTCAGACAACAAATCATACCGAAAAACTACCTATATATTTCAGCTTTCAAAGAAGTTGTTTGAATATCACAGTAAACAAACCAGTCAGTCAAAGGAGAAATATTGCAGCCATCATTGTTTCAAAACTCATGCAATGGTGAATTGATGAAGCTACTACCATGCTGAGTCTATATTCCTTACCTCAGCTACTACTACTTCAAATCTAGTTGTTTTCTAAAATGCAAAGACAAGGTGGAATCAGACTTGAGAGGATAAAAATCTGCTGCTATTCTAAAAGTCTTAAGAAGTGTCAGGAAAAAGCATATATTTTAGGTGTATATACATACAGTTTAAGGGAAAAAAAGTCTGAATTGTTAAGCTCAATGGAATAAGCAGATGTCTTCAGAAGCGTCTCAACATTTCTCTCTGCTGATACTTGCACAGATAACAGATGGTACAAATGACTCAGCATATACTTTAAAAATCAATTTGGGGAGAAAAAAATTTGAAAGTTTGGCACTGCCTTTTACAAGAAAAAGAGGTTTATTTCAAGGAGCAATGACTAAATGTTATATGTTTACTTTTTGAGACTTGTTACATGACTTTGCTGTCATTACAATTTATTCATGTTTTGGTGCTACATCTTTGGCACAACCTAATCATAACAGATCTTTGTTGTTCTTTTGATTATTTTTCCTGATACAGAAAAGATTAATATTTATCCCCCAATACATTTCCTCATTAAAAATAATCAGCAAGAATATCTATTTGTGGTCATTTCTTTCTGTAGTAAGGAATAATAATTTTCTTTGTGTCAGTGTGGTAATAAATAGCAATAGTCTGGTCTTGTACATACATATGAGCTACTATGTTCATGTACATAAGTCACATTCAGAAGTACAGATTACATGAGAAGTCATATTCGTATGCTTACAGGCTTATATGGGAGCCTTTCCTGTACATTGCTCAATACTGCTCTCTTTTCACAAATATAATCAAAATCAAAATAATAAGTCAAACCTTATGGTAAAAAATACTTTTTTTTCATGAATTGTGTCTCTGATTCATCTTTCTATCTGGGCATCTTCCTTTCCTAGCAGAACTCAGAAGACTACAAAAGAAAATTCTTGATGCATGAATCCTATTTAAAATAATATTCTATTCCGCAAAGGATTATTTTAATATGTTTCAAAGAATCTCTTACAAAGCTTTTATAAAGCTTAAAAAAATGTTGAAAGCACAGGTTATTTCTCTTTTTCCTTTATGAAAATTTAACAGAAAAGTTAACAGTGGTAGGAAGCATTGTCCTGCACTGGAACTTGTTTGTCTATTCTTGTAACTTTTCAGAAAGTTATGGTTTTGGTCTAGACCTATTAATTCTCTCCAAAACCACCCCTGCCACAGCATGAGAGTTAGCACCCTCAGATTAGGAACATTAGGTCAGAGATGACTCCTATCTAATAGTTCACTTGAGGCCATCTTCTCTTGGTGACTAAGAAAGTTCAGTTCCAGCTCCATGTGAGGAAGAACTTCTTTCCTGTGAGGGTGACAGAGCCCTGGCACAGGCTGCCCAGAGAGGCTCCTTGTGG
>JAUBNY010000700.1:5609672-5620543 GCA_032275445.1 Crypturellus soui
TTAATATAAGTGATTACAAAAAAAGTACATCTCCAAGTTTTGCTTTGCAAACCAGAGCTGCATTCAGAGATGTAATACTTTATTACCAGAAAAGAAAAAAAATAGTCAAAATGATGTCACATCTAATGAGAAAATATATAAATCCTGCAAAATAAATCTTTTGGATGAGAGACTTAAATAACTTGAAATAATACTGTTGAAGAGACTTAAAAATTCTGAGTGTACTAAAAAAAAACATATCTTTTTCTCTGCTCTTTTCAGTTGGTGTAAGGAGATGAATCTGTTTACTTAGCAAGCCTTGAGCAGAGAATCCAGCCATTTATGAAATGCTTTTGTAATGCAACCACTGAGAAAAGCTTTGTATTTTCAGCAGTAGTTATCTGATAGTCAAGAATAGGCAGATGATAATGCAACCTTAATATAGCACAGCTCTGGGAGACTGCTGCAGGAGTGAAGTGACATAAACCTGGCCTGTGACTCCACAGCACGCTGCTTTAGAAAGAAATATAAAGTAGAAATTCCACTGTCACTGATGATATTTACAACCAATTTAGAAAAAGGAACTCAGCAGAAGGAATTGCATCTCTCTATTCCATTAACACCCCAGACTAGACAGCAGTTTAGGTGAAGCCTCTGATCCCCCCAAATAAAATGACATCTAAAAATAAAATGCTTTTGAGAGCGGACATTTAACATTCTGAGTGCTATCACCATTCTCTGTGAATCAAAATAATTTTGAAGCTACACAAAAGCAATGAAGAAAACTACTGACTTAGGAAGTCACAGAAATGTCAGGAAGTCAGTTCATACAGCAGCTGAAAGGTAGATAAACAGATAAACACAGATATACACAAAATAATAGCATCACAACACAGTCTCATTGAGAACATCTCAAAATATTCAAAGTTTGCTATCTTATTTTCCTATTGGTATTTTGATCCTTGTTCTATATACATATATATTCAAGCAAAATAATCTTTCTTTGTAAGTATTTTTAGGAACATGTCCTTAAAAATGAAAAATATATATATTTAATTGTAGATTACAGTAGATTAAAATGGACTAACATAATCTACTCATAAAACCAAATGTGTCTACACAGGATCTGAATATGCTTTAATCGGCTTAAAAATGAATCAAGGTGAATCAGTTCTACTTTCACACAGGGAATACCATAAGAGTTGCAACTATGATTCAAGGAGTTCCAATTTACTACATTATGCTAAAAAAAGAGATCTTTCTAAGGCAAATTGAGGTTTTGTATCCGATAGGCAAATTCAAGTAGCTTTCTCTTTAATCTAAATAAATATTTTTTATCAAATTCTGTTTTCCCTTTAAGCAGGGTAGTTTTTAAGCCACAGATTCATTGCTGATTGTAATAGTTCTTTTTCAGCAAGCTGATATTAAATGCAACACTCTTCCTGTCCATTTTTCAATTTGCTTCCTAATCAGGTGCCTTTGAGATATTAGGCTATTCCCGGTTAGCAAATAGATCTTCTAGAAAATGAACTTACTAAATACATGAGCCCTCAAGAGGCCAGCCTGCCTTCAGGTACATCACAATCCTCCATCAAATGCTATGTAAAACTGTGAATGATTTTATTAGGAAGTGACAGCATGAAATAAAAGAGTTTTGTATCTGGAATCCTACTTTGGCTCTACAAAAAGAACAAACTTCAGAGTCAAACTGGGCTGGATCTGGGTCAGAGGCTGTTCTTTCACTGCGAACTCATCTGAGCCTCGCGATGAACTGTTCCTACACTCTCATGCCCTAAAACTGCAGGTGCTTCCAGTGTTTGGAAGACTTTCAAGGTAATAAGGAATAAAAAGACAAAATGATTTAGTAATCTAAAACCCCTCCCCAAAATGATTGATGATAATGCTATCATCAATCTATGTTTTTTGTTTGTTTGTTTTTTAAAAAATAGATTGGGAACTATTAAAAATTCAATTGCTCTTAAGTTTTAACCTAAAACATACAATAAAGTTCTGATTTTTAGGGTACCAACTAGTCATATTCTGAGTGAGAAGGAGAGGAATATACTCTTTTGCTCTGTTAAAGCTTTTCTGCTGTCCTTGAAAGACCTGACAGAGCATTACCCTGTAGTATTTGTCTGATACTGCAGGACAGAGACTAGAAGTCATGAGGGTCCAGCTTGGGCTCTAAACCAGAGTTTGGACATTACCTAAAACCACCTCTGAAAGATCACCCAGAGTTCAGGATTGGGTCTTATATGGGAGCTTAATCTTCAGAAAAAAGGTGATGCTCATCATCCTTTACTCTCCTTGCCACAATAGTTCTTTTCTGTAAAGTGAGTAGCAATATACAAGTGCAATCATAATGGAGCCTATCCCTGGGTAATTATCACTGGGAATACCGCTGGGTCATTAAAGCTGTTCTCCAAGCTGGGACATGGGAGCTTGAGGGTAGGTTGAATACTCCAGTTCATGATGAAACATTTGAAACTGTCTTTTTGTAAAAGATACTCTCCAAAAAAAAAAGCAAATAAAATACCAATGAGAAGAAAGTCTTTTGAGTATGAATACCCGAAACTATATAGATAATTAATTTACTTCTGGAAGAAGATTTGTTTCCTCTCCAATGTCTGAATTTTTCTTCTACCTCTGTTTCAAGGTATGAAGGTTGCCTTCTGCCTCATTTGAGGGGCAGGTAGCCAGTTTGAGCCCTTGCAATGCACATTACAGTGAGTGTCTAAGAGCGACAGACTGAACACAGACTGTGTAGTGTCATGACAGTCAGACTCTCTCATTCAATATAGAAGCCTGAAGATTTGATGATTTTTAGTTCTTTTTTTTTTCTTTTTAATCAACTTGGTTTCTCATAACTCTATAGTAAGTATTTATGTGACAGTTGTTCCCTTCACAGGGCAATGGAAATGCCATTTAACTGCAGAGAAATGCTTTGAAAGCATATGGAATACCTTCACAGTTGTAAAATAAAAAGTAAGAAAGCATCTCTCTACACTTAGAAATTAAACTGTACTCCTTTGATTACAGGATTACAGGAAGATATACAAAACTGTCCTGCAGAGCAACTATAACCTCCACCTACTGAGTAGCTCAAAGGAATTCAGGTTTCTAAGCCCAGATACTGGAGATGAAAGTGCTCTATCTTAAACAGGGAAGCAGATGACCTGGCCTTCAGGACAAGCCCTGGGGGAGGAGGGAGCTCTACGACTGACTTTTGAAGGTGAGAGGAAAGAACTAACGTAGTGCTCCATGAGCTGTGGAAGATGTACAGGGTTACTGTAAGAACCTTGCATCTGATGGTACTTACACATGCACATCTGCAACAACCAGTGATCTAACTTGTCCTGAGTTCTCTTTGAGAGAATGGGCAGTCGTGGAGGAACAGCTTAAACTGGACAGCTAAGCTAGTTGGCTAGTGTCCCTGGGCTCCCAACAGCAAAGAAATTAAACTCCTGCAGATGGTGAATCAGAATAAAAGCTTAATACAGGTACTCTTAATCATCTCCAGCAGAGATTTTATCTCTGCATCAACTGCTGCGAGATCCTGTTCAGCTAAAGCCACTTCCATTAGCTTCCTGAGGCTCCCTACTGAGCACTCTGGTGTGTTCATGGCTAGACATATTTTCCTGTCTTTTCCCTGCACTTACCCAATGCCGAAGTAAAATTCCTCTTTCTGAAGTCTCTTTTCTGAAGCTATACTTTTTTCTTATAATCTAAGGTGTTGCTCTTGCAATTGAATGTGACATTTGGACTGGGATACAAGATTGCCCATGTAAAGGCTCAGGGAAGTTGGTCAGATTCTGCAAAGGTGCTGGGGACCTTTGAATGCAAATTCAGCTCCAGCACTGGGGCTCTACCTCAGAGTAAAATGCCATGGTCTGATAAACCCCATAAATGAGCCAGAAAGACACAGACAGATAGCTAATGAGAACACAAGAATGTTCAGAATATGAACTTTATAATTATTCAGTTATATGGATAAAGTTATATAGAGCACAAAATGAGAGAATGAGCTCTTGGATTCAGGCCAAGATTTGAATATTCATATCTTGAAGATATGTCATCTACTTTGACTAAAGAACGCTGAGAAGGATGTTAAGTTGGCAACATCTTAAAGGATTTGGATTCTAATGATAATAGTGTATAATTACCATAAAATTGTGTTATCTAACTTGCTTGAATACCTTTCTTAACTGAAAGCATTTTATTTACTAGGCACCTGGAAAAAGAAAAGACTGATTGGAAAAATTTGGTAACTGTTGTGTATCTATTGTACGTTTAGTTATAATCAAATGAAGTCGTTTTTACTTTTAGTTAATCCACTGAAACAGAGTAATCAAATCATGCACTTCAGAGAAATTCAGTTCAGTTTGGCTTGATATCAGCATAATGTCAATGTTTGATTATATTAATAAATCTTGCTAACCAGTTTTCTCTCGGGACAAGAAAAGTATTGTGCATGGCACCAAGTATGAATAGTGATAAACAGCAATCACTTATTTTTATTATAACCATTTTTGTATGCTGTAAGCATATAAATTCAGGCAACTTTTAGCTGACTTTCAAACAGAACAGAACAGATGAGATAATATCACCAAAAAGTTAATATTGATGTTCTCATTTTATTGAAATAAGGTTTAAAATGGTGCTGAGTGGAATCTAATTTCACTTTATATGACTATTTTCTCCTTCTCATTTTTACAGTAAAAGTTCCTGAAAAAATCCTAGAATTCCTTTGGCCTTTATGTATTTGAACACATTTCAATCTTTTATTTCTTCGGATCATCTGAGATGTATGTGAGAACATAGCCTCATAGTATTAAAAAAGACATTTCTGCTTCAGATATTACATTTCTATCAAAAGTGTCTTACCATTTCTTCCCCAAATTCTTGATTTTTCTGTGTGTGTGTGTGTATTTTGCTTTGACAATTCAACTAAGCTGGTTTAGAGTAAATACATTTTACTGATCTGCAAGATACATTCAGCTAAGAGCACTGAAGTTACACTATTATTCCTAAGCACCTGTGGCATTTTGCAATACGTACATCCTGTCAGAATTTGTATGGTCTCCTTTCCATAAGCAGCTGGTTTGTAATGATAGTGACTGCAAAGGCCTGAGTCCCTCACCCATCCAAATTTATGAAATTCAGAAATAAACTCATTTCTCTTAGAATACATTCCGTACTACTTCAGTTAGAAATACAGGGATATATAGCAGTAGGAAGGTACTGTTGCAAGAGTAAAACAATGACAGTCAATGTTGAAAAATAACAGGAAATTAAATGCATTTTGATAGATCCTGTGTTTAATATACAAAGATGAGGGTAAGGGTCAGACATACTTAGGTGAATGGTATCAGTCTTGAGAGTTTATAGAAAGATGTCATTGTACTAAATTTCTCAAACTAACTCTAGCCTCATGTATTTTACTGAAAGGATATGAATTGGAATATTAGGAATTATGGCATAGAACGACAAACAGCTATTGTTATGCCTTTATTCCTGACCAATACTGAATTACCATACCTAAACTTGAATTAGCAATATGAGTAGATTCTTTATGAAAAAAATCATATATTACCATGCCATATGCCCTTACCAATCTAGAAAATTCTGTTTTGAACTCTGTTTCTCTATCCGCAAACACAAGTTAACTTTTTGCCCTCCAAAGTACAAAATATCAAAATACAGGAACTACAAATACATTTTGGATTAAAATCTTGAAAAGAATTGGAAACACAATTGTGTTTCATGGAAACACAAAACGGAAATGTATACTCTCTTGTTTTGTTAGGGATGAAGGCACCTTGGGTGGACTCAAATGAGTCATGAGATGGACTGGAAAAGGTGCATGAGTCAACTGTGCAGAATACGTGAACTATTTTCTTGATTCATTCAAATGCCAAAGAATATTTAAACTTTGTGATTATCAAAGAGATTGTTTCCAAGTATTTCTCTCACAGCACTGTACAACAGCAGTGCATAATTATGGTAAAATTGTGTTAATCAGCTAGACTTGGAAGTATACATCCCTGTCCACTCCAATTCTATTCACATGATAGTATCATGATTTTTTGTAATGACCTTGCAAAGTAATCTCCTTGTAATGCAAAACAAGGAGAAAGCAACTACTCAAGTAATTTCAGTAATGTTTTCTGGAAAATCAAGGGAATAGTATTGTGCTTTTGTTTTTCTTTTTTTTACAACTACCTTAAATATACTAGTAACTATTTTATAGTAGCTTTTAATGCTAAAATTTCTACTCCTGCATGAGAAAAAAGCATTACAAATTACAAAATGTGGTATATGAATCGGAGATGATGCCTATAACAATACTTTTTTTTTGCGTTATGTTATCAATAGCATTGCCAATGCAAAAAATGAAGTTAACATAAACATCCTCTTTGTAGGAAAAAACCCCACAAAACAAATCATATTTGAAATAGGCATCAGCTGTTTAAGGTTTGCAAGGAATTGTTCCAAGAAAGTGTTTTCAGCTTTCTCATACAGGTTATATATATATATATAAATATATATACCTGTACAAAGACTACAAAGACTATCTAGAAGAAGGCTTGTACAAAAAAATTAGCAATTAACAATTATCAGAAAACTTTTCACAATATACTTTAGTAAAAACATTTATAGATTGAGTTGCTTTGGGAGAGAAACATGGAAATATGGAAATTTAATTTTGATGATAAATCCCTCCTTGACTTCTGATCTTGAAAATTTTCCCACAAGCTCTTAAGTTAATAAAGAAGTATGGAAATAAATTACTATCTATGAGGTACATCAATTTGCTTTTGAATACATTCTCCAACAAATTGTGTCATTATTCTTTTTCCATATAAGGAAGACCAGATTTGTATTTGAAAGGGATGAAGGCATTCAAGGTAGCTAACTAATTAACTAAAGTGATCCTCTTTAGCACCTGTTATCACAACAGTGACACAATGTGATCATCAGCAATTTAAACATGTGAGTCCTAATTTAGATCCTTAATCTGTAGCATTGAACACCAATTCCTACTGACACAACAATCGCCGTCAGTATTACATAATTACATCAGTACTATATAGCTGTGTTTATACAGTATTTTGATAGAAATTGGTAGCAGGAAACATTAACATAGTAAGGTTTATGATGGTACTTTAGTTTGTAATGTTAATCAATTTTCAAAGTTGGAGAAATGTTCTCTGTGAGCACCTACTTTGAGGGACTGTTTTCAGTTTTAACTCCTACTGTTTTCAGTTTTAACTCCTTTGTAATGATCATGAATAAAGTTCATACTTTCACTAAAGTTAAAAAATTTATGAAGCTTTATATCTCCTGTAAAAGATTTTGCATCTTTGTTTTTCAGTTTTGAAACTTCTGTGACTCAATTTGCTCATGTTACTAGCATAATTATCTCAAAATGATAACATGGGATGAATTAATGGGAGTAAGTTATGAAGATGAATATATTCATTGTCCTTTGAGATTATTACCATTGAGGCTTCACTTTCATAGAATCTATAACAGTAAAACCAATATGTTTATTCTGCATTTTAGATTATTAGAAGAAAAGAAACCCTTGCCCTCTAGCAATGTATCTTAAACAGAACAGATAAAAGAAACACTAAGAAAGAGCTCAGAACAAATGAATATCATTTTTAGGAAAAAAAGCATCAGTTGTGCTGGAAAAAAACTTTTCAAGGGGATGCGTATTGTGAAGATACTGGGTTGGTCAGAGAGACTTCCTTAATATTGTGATCTATTTCCTGTTGGCACTGATTAATGCACAGACCAAATACAAATAATGAAAAGTTTTTAATAATTAAGAGGCACAAGGAGGACTCGTGCGCCCTAGTCTAAACACATGAGAAAATTACTCTCTAAAATAGACCATGCAAAGTACAGGAGATATCAGCAAAATAATATATAAAGTCAGAGTACAGGCAGAAAGGTAAGAATAAAAAGTTATTGCTAATATTTTTAATGAATGTTCTGGGTTTCCAAAATCAGATGACCTTCTAACCTACCAGAGAACAGAAAAAAAGCTTAAGCCAAAACTCCTGCGGTCTTCCTAAAACCTCAGCAACTGTCGTAAAAATGAGAACTTAGTTTTTTCTCCTATTCACTGATTATGACAAATTGAGTTAAATCAACAGTGTCCTCAACTATCCCATTTCTCCGGTACCAGCTAGCTTAGCATAAAACTTCAGGATTGTAGGTAACACTTGTCTTCATTCTACATTAAGCATATTGTGTCATTTAGCACTTCCTATCTTCAAAATGTTCATCTGCAGTTTCTTTTAGCATCATTTCACATGAACTAATATATTCTCCCGAGCCAATATATTTTTAGGCCTACCACTTTGTCCCTAACCCTTTGAAAAATGCCATAAACTGTACAATTACTTCATTGTCTTGATACAGAAGCAAGCGTATTGACCATCAGAGGTTATGCAAGAGCGACGAAGACCAAGTAACTGAATTAGAGAAAATTGCTCATGCCAGAAGTACTGTTTTTCAATGTAGAATCTCTAAACCTGTTATCTTAATCCTAAGAATGGCCATTACATTCCATATGTGATAAAAATATGTTACAAAAAATATTACAATTTGGCATAAAATACCTCAGAATAGTAGCATACCTCAAGAACTCCTGAATGAGTCTAGTGGTCAGATGTCTGGTATGCTCCATATTTTCTGAGCACTCAGTTTCAAATCATGGGATTTGATTTACACCAGAATTTATTGCTCAAAGTGGCAAATAACAAAAAAAAAGTTTCCTTGCCCTTGTATTCCAAGCAAAATCTTATCAAAATATTTCTTTAATTCTTTTAGTTCCTTAGAAATATTTAGAATTATGTGTATGGTTATTATTGTTTTGCATACTACACATATGTTAGCTTAAATCTTAGACACTGTAAACTGTATTTATGGATTTCTCTATCAAGTCCTCAGTTAAAGTCTTCATTTAATAGGAAAAGTCTTTCAGACTTGGAAGGAGAGTTTCCCAAATCCTTCTTATTGGTGATCCTGTCAGAGATAAGGATATGAAGTCTAACTTTGGGCTTCCCTTGTCCCTGAACAAATGTGCACACACAAGGGAATTGAGATAAGACAACTCCTCCTCCCAGCAAATCCAAAACCTAAAACCAACATAAGAGCTGAAGCAATCTGACCTCAAGGACAGTGAGGAAGAAACCAGGATACCTCAAGGGTTCTTGCTGAGCAAACACCGGCAGACTGCCATGAGAAGTGCCAGCAAACCAAACCCTTTTCAAAAATTCCTTTTGGTTTTTAAAATTCTATCTTCAAATTAAATTCTATATTCCGAATTAAATTCTACAGTTTTGTGATAGATTTTTCTCTGAATATTTTATACAAAATAATATGGAAATTGGAAAATTCAGGTAAATGTCTGCTTAAAGGTTTGTATGTTTTCTTAGTCACAAAGGCAAATAGAAGCAGGAAAGGAGAAGTTGTGGGTCTTTGAATATGATTCCTTCAAGATGATACACACCTTTGAGACTTTGTCTCAAAAGGCAAGAGCAAACTTCTAATACAAGAAAAAGCTAATTTGATGCACGGGGTGCTTTCTCTCTTGCAGGCAGTCATACTTAGATAGCCAGATGGCAGCTATGGCAAAAAACATCTTTCATCACTCTTGCTTAGAAATTGTCCCAGATAAGGAGACTGAACTATAATTTTTCAACAACCAAAAGAGAAAGGAGAAATTAAGCAAAATCATCCAAACGCTGTAAAATTTTCTCATAAGAGAAGATGGCCTTTTTTTTCACTTCTGCAAGACAGAACCTTCATAAAGTAATTAGCTATTATTTTGTCCATAAGGAATAAACTGGAACATGACTCGAAGGGGCAGAAAAGAATTGACAAAGGGGAAGCTTTGCGATTCATCTTCACACTGTGCTTACTGGTTTTTCTTTTTTTCTTCCTTTTTACTTTTAATGAGAAGAACACCGATATTCCATAAGAATACATGACTTTGCCCATCAGTTTTAACTCAGCACAATGAAGGCATTGATCAGAACAATCAAATGGTATAAAAAACATATGAGGTTGCATGCAAGCGGGAACACAAAATATGAAGGAAGATACCATCTCTGTCTTTCTTCTGGTAACAACATGATTATGTTAATACTGTAAGGTCAATGGTAAAGGAAGAAAAGGGAGCTGCATTACAGAGTATAAACACAAGTTGGGCTCATTATTCCACTGAAGTTAGTATCTCAGTGCTATCTGAACTTTTTTTAATATGACTTAGGCTGAAGACTGCTACAGTATTAGCCAATGGTGGTCATATTCCCTTCACATAAGAGACTTCTATTTAATTTCACAGTCTATTTCTAAGTCCACTGTGACATTTTTATCATGCTTTCAAAGATAAAAATCCCGCCTATTTGTTTTTCTTTAATCGCATTCAGTCTCGTCGTTCAGAAAGGCAGTAAGCAAAATGCAACTCGATTTCACTAATGCTTGCTGAAGTTAAATTTCTTAGGCTCTCCTCCATTTAACCTACATTATTTTTTTAACAGTGCTTCCAAAAATAAAATCTGAGTATGTTTATGGAATATGAAGCTCCTACAGGAGAAAGAGCTTTCTGGCATAGGCTTTTAGGAGAAGTTCTTGCACTGTGCAAGCTGAACACTGCTAACATGCAAGGCACATGGGAAGTAGCTAGGGCAGGACAAGGACATTGTGCTTTGTAGATTTAAGAGACAGCATGCCACACAGAATCACAGAACTGCTGAGGCTCGAAGGGGCCTCTGGAGATCATCTAGTCCAACCCCCTGCTCCAGCAGGGACACCCAGAGCACAGGGCACAGGGCTGCATCCAGGTGGGTTTGGAAGATCTCCAGAGAAGGAGA
>JAUBNY010000700.1:5626054-5656130 GCA_032275445.1 Crypturellus soui
TACTGATATGATTTCCTGAGCATTATGAAACTATAACCAAAATTGCCAGTGCTAGTCAACTTATCCCATTTTATGTGTTTGTATCTTTTTTGAGGGAATGAGCATTAAAAAAGTAAAATGATCTGAAAATTGAAAGTATTTGTTACATTTACTGAAAATGATTCAATATACTGTTATTGGTAATGAAGGCTACAAAACAAGCATTAGCTTGTTAGCAAGACAACTAACAAAAACAAAAAGCAAGCTTGAATAAATTGAATAAAGTGTGTTACTAATTATGTATTGTTACACTTACTTAAGTCTGAAGCTAAGTGTTTAGAAAAATAATGTTTGAAAAGCACAATGAAAAATGAACAATACTTACAACCATACCGTTTAGGGACACCCAACAATCTGGTGGGAAATCCTGGAGTAATGGTACTAAAAACTGAAGACAACCATCCCAGTGGCAAAGCAGCAACATCATTCCAATGAGATTAAAGATTCTCACTACAGCACTGGCCAGGTCATAAGTCATGTGGAATATCTGTAGACAAAAATGATAAATCATGATGAAATATGTAGAAAACAGAAGCACAAACCATTTACTTCTCATTCAGGTAGGTTAAAGAAAAATAAGTACTGTGCTGAAGCACACAGCACAGATCTCTCAGTAAGGTTCATAAATTTGGGCACACTAAGTTGTGCACAGAGCCACGCTATAAAACCGACTATTTGGTGCATACCATTGTCATTAAGGGGCCTGAAAAATGCTTATTTTGCATCAGAATACACCAAACAAAGTCTTAATCTTAGAGTCTACTATTTCTTTCAAAGGAAGCAACTTTCACAACTTGCTGCACCAACAAGTACAGACACAGTCCAGATAATAGAACATAATGGAAATGTTGTCTGTGAAAATAGGATTTCCACTAGAATATCTCCCTGAAAAGTCAAGATTAGACAGAATTTATACATATTTTAAACAGAGATCACAACTTCAGGAAGAATTTCTTGTTGCTCCTGAGAACTAAATTATTATATCTATACAATGTAGATGGATAAAAATCAAATCCATCTCAATTTGATTCTGCCTCAAGCTTCTCATTAGGTTTTAGTGCATGAGATGAGATTTTCAGAATAATTCACTCAATTGGATACTGAGGTTTGAATTTTGGTGTTTTTTTGATGGATCACAAATAAGACAATCATCAGAGCAATGCTGAGCACTAACATCTCCACTCCAATAGCTACTTAGTTACTTTTGCTGAAAGTACAAATGCATGTGTTTCTCTGCTAAGCATGTGTAAGCATGTCTCAAAGTCCACAAAACAGGACTTTCATAGACATAGAGCTCCTGAATCCTTATCCTGTTTCTGTAACTATAAGTTTAGATTTATATAAGTTTATATTGTGCATGTATACCATGATCATGGCTGCACAATAATGATAATTTTGTGAATTTTTCACTGGAATGGAGCCCATTTGTGGCGCAGATTCAAACTAAATAGAAGATCTGAATTGCAAAGCTCACATCCTCATATAGGATTTCCTATATTTCTAGAGCCTTTCATGCTGGCATAATTTTATAACAAATCTTAAAAGCTCCACACAATTTAATTGGGTAATATGCACTGAAAAAAATATATTGGTAGTTGAATTTGCTAATGTATTTATTTAAGCATTTCAGAGGTCTAGCCTGCTCTTAAATATATGTCACGTCCTGCCTACCCTATGGAACTGTGTGATGAGTCAAGAAGTCTTCCCAATCCCAAATGAGCTACTACATCTAGTATACAGAAAGAGCTATTACACAGACTAAAATTCAACCAAATAGCTGGAGCACTGTGCTCAGATTAAAGAACCTTGCTGAATCAAAGAGGTCTGCTGTTGATTTGGGCTTAGTATGACTTAATAATTGTGGTTTTTTTACTTCTAAGTGAGTAGCATCTACATTTTTATCTGTAAGAATTATTAAAAATGCATAACATATTCCAGATTATTATATGCCTTTCTTAACATGGTAATATTATATCAGGACTTTAGCAATAGCACCCATTAATTTTAACTGTAGTGGTTTATTCCTTATTTTTTTGTTTATGTAGTCTAATATATGTATACTTTATTATAATAACCGATAAATGTGTATTAAAGAAAATTACTTCACAGGGAAAATCTTAAGCAAATATAGAAAAATCCTTTTAATCAGCGCTGCATATTCAAATATTTTTCCACTAAATAAAAATTTGGTATTATTTTCCTAAAAGGAACTTACCACAGATATATGGGCTTGGTTTAAAAAAACATTTAAATGACCAAAACATACACTGTAAGTGAACAAAAATATTTGCTCACAGTACTGTATTGACATCCTTAGCTCTGGAGGGGGGGAGTTTTTTTTTTTAAATAATACCCAAACATCCCCACAGACTGAAGTCATATGGTTTATTATGTCCAGTATTTTGTTTTTCCATTTCTGAAACATCTATGATAACATTCAAACAAAGAGGGGCAGCAGAAGTCTTTTTTATGGCATTTTTGTTTTGAAATTATAAATTACAGTGCCTACACTAGTGAATTAATCCTTACTATAACTCTTAGGAGTTGTGTTAAACATTGTCTGTTTAGGTAACTGGAACATCAAAATTCAAGAGGCTGAGGACACTCATTTCAACAAGTAGTGACTTGCTAGTAGGCAACCAGTAGGTCAGGAAGAAATCTGAGCAGATCACAAATCAGTGCAAATGCCTTGATTCCACAGTACAGATGTCCTGTACATCTAAGACAAATCTCTCTGAAGAGACATCTTAGCAAGACAATACTCATAATAATAATAGTTATAATAAAAACAAACCGTTGCATGTGCTTAAAGTTAACTTCTTAAACTCATTGCTCAGATGCCTAAACATAGGTAGCTAGCCTGGATTTCATTAAATGCTCACCATCCACAAACTGTACACAAGTCAGCAGAAGCTGCAGATATACAGCAGATTTGAAACTGTGATCATTTTATTCAGATTTTTTACTCCATACCTAAATATTCAATTTATTCACCAAGATATCCAACTAGAGTTACCAGAGTTACATGATACCATTGCAACTGAGAAAAAATAAAGTTCCCTTGAGAATTAACTCTTTCCACATAATTATTTCAAATAATAGAAAATATTTAATAGCCATTTCTTCATTTTATTTACTACTCAATTTCATGTCAGTTAGACTTGATAGTTTTCATTAGACTATGTGTTTGTTTTTTCCTCATTAGAAAAATGTTCCCATATATGGTTTCCACACACTTCAAAATATTGTTTAGCAATAAATTCTGATTAATGAATTTATTTCTGAAAAGTCACATAATGTCTTCCACTCTTATTTTTATACTCTTTCTCAAACCTTGGAAACTTTAAAGATGGGCTTAAAAACCTTACAATGCCTATGGTAATGTTTTGGCAAAATATTGCTCAGAGAAAGGAAAGAATTGCTCAGAAGTCAGAGTTTTTGCTCACATTTCATTAATGACACTTTTTACTTCTCAGCGTGAAGCAGGAAGCAGACTATTCCTTCCTCACATTTATACTGTAGTGTAGACTTTAAATTGGTTCTGCTATTTGAGCCCGAGACAGAAAAACTATTCCAGTCTTGCCAGCCCACTTGCTTAATAACACTTGAGGGCTGTCATAGTAAATTAATAGTGCATATATAGTTTAACTAAAATGAACACAAAATCTGTTAACTGCTGTCATGAAATACATTAGGCTGCCCCTTTTGCATTCTGATATTTAGATTTAATATTTGATCATTTGTAATTTTTAGTTAAGCTTGATTTCTACACTCATTTAATATAAAATGTTTTTAAAATCTTTAATTTTAAAATTATTTTAATTCTTCAAGAAAGAAAATAAAAGAAAATTTCAGAGTTTACTCATACTCTTCTTTGCAACTTCTAAGAGGTAGTAGGGGTGCTCAGAATCATAAAACTAGCTCAGGTGTAATCCTCAACTTATGATTTGCACCATGCCTCAGGCAATATGAAATGACACCCAAACTAAAGGAAGCTATACAGTGCCTGAAATATTAAATACCTATTGTGGAGAGACAGAAATAGTTGTGTTTGTACTATAGCTCTTGAGATCCTACTGAAAGTAGCATAAAGTAAAGCAACAGAACTTCAGGGTAGATTCTAGGCAAAAAATAGCAGTATTTAATAAAAATGAAATGCATTTTTGCATAATTTTCTGTGTTAGTTTAAAATTATTGGGGTTATCCCCTTATTGCACCAGCTAGACAGGGTTTATAAATTGTAGGATCCAAATTTTCCTACCTGAGCTAAATTTTTACTACTAAAATGGTGGTGGTAATAAACGCCCCCAAAAAATAAAAAAATACAGAAAGTGTAGAACTGAAAGCCTCTATTTTGATCACCTTTTCCAACCATATTCTACATTTTAGAAGATTAGAATATTCGATTTTAGAAGATTTAGATTTTAGAAGACATTTCTATAAATATTATTTGGGACACTATAGGTATGACCTCATTTCTGCTAAAGCAAATTTCTTTGGGAGTTGTGGATTATTACATTCTACCCTGAAAGGATATCTGCAAAAGTACACGTAAGTCTATTGATTGAAATGCCTGGTTATGCCTACAAGATAGCACTTGTACACTCTACTGACTCATGATGTATATGGTTAATTTTATTATAAATAATTTGTAGTTGATAATTCAGAAGTGAGGAAAGCTATATAGCACTACTTAATCTAGTTGTATTTATGATGACAAATGTAAGGATCTGCATTTGCTCTAGTTGACCCTGGAGGAAAAACCTCAGTCATTTAATAAACAGAACAAACTTGTTTTAATCAAACATATCTGGGGAAAAAAAAAAAAGAGATGAGAGTGGCCTATTTTATTTGACCTTTAAAAATTGTTATTTTCTAGATGCAGTCAATCTGACATTAGGTTTTATAATAGAAGTCCCATGTAGGACAAGGCATGTACAAATGTAAGCCAGTTTCTGTGAAGAAAAAGAACATCTCAACAACATTTAAATGTGACTTTGCAATGTCCAGGTTGAACCTGAAAGCATTAATAAAACCACTTCGCTGAAGGAAGAAATAGGCAAGCCTTGGAAATGTCAGGTTTAACAAGGAAGCAAAAATTATTTGCTATATATATTCCACCATATATATTTTGTTCTGTAAATTTGCCAGTGAATTGTAATATAATACCTCTCACACGGAAAGCATGGCTTCATTGACTGTTTTTATTATTATTATTGTTGTGATTAATGAATGTGACCTATTTGGATATCAAAACAATGAGGAACAGTCACTTCAGGTCTACAGTGAGGAAAACAAGCCAAGAGTAACCCAGCCTCAGGACCCTTCAATAAATAATATAGTGCTAATCTTCACTGTGTTTTTGCAGAGGTGGAGGTCACATTCATTATTTATTTTGATGACAAAAGGAGCCTTATTAGGTTCCAAGGGTTTATTTTTATTGCTGAAGTGAAGAAAAGTAAAAAAAAAAAAATGTTCATAGCTTTGAGAAGCAAGCATATATGTAACACTAACAGCTTGTCTCCATGACAATATCTAGCTCAAGTTATTATGCTTAAGTTATGGTGTCTAACTGAGAGTGACCGCATGACAAAAAATCCTTGAACTGCACATGAGCAGGGAGATTGAGTTTTGCAGGATGCCTGCATGAATTATGCTGCAGTTTCCACACAACATTATTTCAGCTATCAGCATAACCTGAACTTCAGCTCAGTCTTCTTGACAGGCCACGTAACCAATGCAAGAGCACCTGAACCCAGGCTAGAGACTTCTGCGAGTGGAGTTCAGCTATAAGCAAGCATTTCATTCATTATATTAGAAAATTACCTACATCCTGCAAAGCAGATAGGCTCTGGATAGAGCCTGTCCGTAAGTACTCCCGAAATATTATGTACAGTTTATTTTATTAGCTCAGTTTGAGCAGCCATTTCTTAGATTAATGTACAGAAGTATTCTGTCAGCAACAAGATAAGAGAAGTAAATTACTTTCTTCCTCTCATCCTCTCACAGAAAGGTCATGGCAAGGCGTCCCTTGGGTCTGAAAAGGGCAGCAGAACGAGCAACTTAAATCCTGAAAAATATTACTGCCTGCCATGTTTCAAATAAAAGTGCTTAAAGTCAGATACTTGATTGCAATTTTCGATATGAACATGAGCTTCAGAAGCCTAAGTTTCCAAATTTTAAAATAATTATTTAGCTGTTTTAATCCTTATTAAATATGAAATAAAACAATAGAAAATAAACAGCAGGTATGTACTTTAAAAAGAAACCTACCACAAAATGTGTTAAAAATGTTTAAACGCTTGGAGATCCTTATGAAATACCAAAGTCTTCCGTGTCAGATAAAATCGCGTTTCACAACGTTTATCATTATTCAGCTGTCACAAACCCTAGCTGCTTTGAATTTCTGTATTTAAAGCAAAACTTTGGAGGCAATTACACTCTACGCCCAGCATGCAAGGTCCTCTCCACTGGCTCACACGTTTGGAATGCAGGAACGGGCAGGCAAGAACACAGTCTGGGCTCGCAGTTGCACTGATCCAACAGCAAAACAGCACAAAGAACGGTCCCTGTGATCCCCTTTGTGCTCTTCAGTCCCATCCGCTGTGCCCATGAGTTAGGCTCCTCTCTGGAAGCTACCTGAATATGAAATGCATCCCAGGATATTTCAAAGAATCGGTTACTTAGGTAAGTAAAAGCATGTAAAAGAATAGCAGGTCTTTAGGTTTAAGTGGCACAACCATAATAGAAGAAAGATTTATATCAGGATCAGTAAAAATGAATAGCCACAAGGCTGTTTTGCTGCAGAAGGTATTTACAAATGCATACAGTTTAACAGCACCCCCTGAACAACAGATTAGCCTATCCACATTGCACCAGTGGGGCACAGACAGCCAACTACTTCCAGCATCAATATCTTCCTAGGATTCATGTAGATTTCTTTTTAATCAATCACGTTTTAACTTCAAAATCCTGTGAATATGAGATGAAATCAGATACCTTCTGAAAGTTGAAGAAACTGTAGAAGTTTTGAGGTGCTCAGAAAACTAAAAGTTTGAAAGTTTATAAAATATTTATCTGAATATGCTGTCTCTGTAAAACAAATCTCTCAGTGTTTTTCTTTTTCATTGAATTTCCTCTATGTTGTTACAGGCTACAAATACCTCAAGGAACTTCTCTTATCTCTATCAGAACCAGACTACTGAAACAACTGAAAGTTTGAATAAAAGGGAGAAGAAAAATTTCTATCCTATCATTCTAAACTTCAAACAGAACCAGTTTGAGCTTTAAGGAGATGATTCATTAAAGTTCTTAAGCCACAGATTCTTTCTACATGTTGCCTCTTCTGAGGTACCAGGACTCCTGCATTTCTAAGCTTCAAACTCTTTCTTCTATCTATAGTATATAACAGCATAATGAATGAACAATTAAAATGGTGAGGAATATTTCTTTCTTGTAAAGAAAAAGAACTTTGTTTCTTACTGAAGCCTCTGAGATTAATCTTCTAAACATGAAAATTATGTGCAAGAAATATACAAGGAATTAAAATAAAATATTGATGTTAAATGTGTTGTGGAATAGAAATTCTGAAATCAAATCAGAATGCTTTATTTTAATAGCATATCATATCTTCCTTTTAATAGACCTCAAAACAAGTTTGGTATTGTTACATTCTAATGGTTATATATTTGTGTTTTTAAGATTAAATATAATATGTGAATAAAATACATGAAATTCCTTTAAAATAAATTCCATAAAAATCCAAATTTCTTAGAATTTATGTATTTTTATAGTTACCTAAAAATAGAGGCATCCTTATAAATCCTTATAAAAATAATACTAAGAGTTCAGTTGCCTAATAAAAATTTCATGATGTCAGAAAAAATATTTGTTTAGTATATAAAGCTACTTCATGTGGAAATTTCAAATGTGAAATTAATCTATTTTTTTAACTGTGGTAAACATTTAGTAAGTACATGACAATCATTATAAAGAGTCTTCACATATCAATAAATATAATTTACAACAAATTCTAAATGTGCATTTTAAAAGGTATTACCAAAAATCTTTACAGGTATTCTATGAAAAAGGGAGATTTTGAAAAGGGAAGTCATGCAAGTAATACAAGTCATACAAGTAATATCAGGAATTATGTTAAGAAGAAAGTAGAAAGTGTTATTCATTTTGAGGGTTATTAGAGTTCTCTGATTCCTGCCTATTTCCAAAATTTTATTTCAAATGCTTCTTGCTTCTGATGTGAAACATTTCTGATGACTGAATGAATGATCATTTGGGATTCTGTTTTAATGTTATCAGTTATATGATGAAAAACTGAAGAGTAGATGTCCCTGTAGCAGTCTTTTTTTACATTATTCTTTAAGAACACAGACCAGTAGGATTAGTAGATCATGGCTCTACTTAGCATACAAGAAACTTAGCATACAAGAAGTTTAATGTGTAAAAATGTGGTATCTTTCACAGTACTTTTTACTCTGTAGTCTCTTCAGAAAGAGTTTACATTTGGTCATACATACTTTTAAAATAGTGCCTCATTAAATACAATGTCAACCTGCAGTTTGACAGATAAATTGCAGTACATGACAGATTGCTTTATAAAGGACACAACATGTAAGTCTATGAATTTGAAAAATATACTAAAATATGACTAATATAAATGGGAATCATTATTTACAAAAGCACATAAACAACAGATTTGAAATTACACCAAAAAAAAAGGAAAATGAAAAAAAAACTTGGTCACAGTCTGAAGGTGTCATTCTAAAGTAACTATACCATAATTTCCTTTTACTCCAATTAAACGCTCTTTCTATCACTATTTCTCCTACCCCTCAAGTTGCCATGTCAGTAAGAGAACTGCAAGATGTGCCATACTCTCCTGAATTTCTGGCCATGCCAATATGACAGTCCCTCTCCAGCCCATCAGTTTTGTCACTGCTCTCCCTGCGATGGGACTCCTGAGCATCCATCTGTCCCCGCGCTCTTCGTCCTGGATCATTTGTGCTACACATTGCCCGCTTAACTAGCCTCATCCTGCTTTCCTCTGATGGGTCACAGCAAACAGCTCTTGTGGGAAGCTTGTCTGCAGTCCAGCAAGCTCTGTGTTAGGTTTCTTATTTCTGAGGGTACACTGGACAGCCCACCATGTCCCAGTACGGATCTCTTTTTGTCTCTTTGCCATTATCTCTTTGACTTTCTATTATTTCCTAGCTGATCAGATGAAGGAACCTTGCTTTCAAATTCCCATTTGGCTATAAATCACTTAAGTTCTGCTGCAGAGTTTTTTGGCCTACTTTTGAAGTACAGGATGTCTGTTTGCTAAGACTGGCTTCAGTCTCCTACTGCAGCAGGAACTGGAGTCCTCATCTCAGAGGTTGTATGAGGTAGAGATCTGTTGTTGAAGCCTGCACATAAACACGTTTTCCACAGTTAGTGCTACTTTTGTGTGTGCCTTCAATTGGCCATTCATCGCTGGGCTTGACCATCTATCTACTGATTTGTCCGAGGAATATTTCCATTCTATTACATATTTTTATTTAGGATAACAACAATTTTGCTAGCTAATGTTGCTGCAAGATCTTCATTTAGAAGCATATTTAAGCTCGCTACCAAGAGAACCAAGAGTGCTCCTTGGCAGCAGCATCAACCCTCTCCGCACTCATTCCTTGCAGTCTGCCCCACTCAGGACTATCAACGGAACTGCCAGAGGTTTGTCTGCTGGGCTGTCTGCTGACTTCCACCACAGATGCAAATGTACATCCAAAAACGTGATTGCTGTTTGAGCCCGGTTATGCTGGATTCTCAAAAGTGTCTTCCTTAAAGGCTTGGCCACTCACTGTGCGCTTTATTGGTCCATATCCCAATTTCAGAGGGCTCATTAATTTAGTTTGTATCCCTGAATTCAGCAGTCACCTTCTAATTTTGCCTTCTTATGGCTTATTAACTACAGGCCCACTGTGTATGAAAGAAAAAGCAGGAGAATTTTGCCTGCTCTCAGGAGCACTTCACCTAGCTTTTACCGCCTCTCATCTTCCTACTGTATCTCTGGCAACTTTACTAGCAGGGAAACCATGGCACTTGCTAATGCAGACTGCCGTTAGCATTACCCACTCCCTGACATTACAGACTAGGTTTCAGTGCTGTGCTCAGTGTCTTGGTTTTTCTCTTCTTTGCTGTAATGTGATGTCCCTTGCTCTTTCCAAGATCTGTGACAATGCCTCTTCTTTTCAGGCCTGATAATTTCTTCTTTTTAGTTTACAGGATTATAGTGACTCATGGATTGCACACAGAGATTTTGCTTTGTCTTCCACTTTCTCTTTGTGGATCTATTTCTGTGAAATGCTGTCCTTTTACTCTACAAAAAGCCCAGGCCCACAGGAACTGTTCTTTCTCCTCTTTCCCGCTGAGGATATTCAGTGTTGTACTGAGATCAAGTGTACAGCCTGTTCTGCCTTGCTGTGCAACATCGAGCAATGCTTAACATTTGTCAACTGTAAAAAGAAAAATAAATCTTTCGTTTCCTATTTCCTTAAGCACAGGCCACATTTGCCTGATGGCTTTCTAGTCGTTTCAGGATACAGTGGCCCTGCCACAGTTTTTGTTTCCAATCTCATGTTTCTACTTTATCTGTCACTGATGTTGACTCGTCAGTCCAGCTGGAAGCAAAATGGTTAGATATGACAGCTAAGTGATGGGCAGCCACTGAGGAGGACCCACACTGGAGCAAAGTGCGAGTCTACGAACTCTCTTCTCCACTCTATCTCCTCAACTGTCACACACATTCCAGCTCATTTTTATTCTGCCTTGAACAGAAACAAAACTCTGGGACAAAACTCATTTCCTTTGGGATGTTTAACAGATTTATTTTCCATTCCCTTTACGCTGCTGTTAAATGACAGATTTTTCTTATTTCCTACAATATAAGTTGCAATTTTATACTTTCACTCTGTATCAGTCTGTTCCTACCTAGGCCCTATATTGGAAGGCTCAATCCCCTGTCTCAAGCATTAGTAATATGTAACAGCATCTTAGCTGTGTGAATTAGCTATGTGTTAATATTACATGTTTTCTTCTGCTTTTTGGTTTCAAGCTAACAAAAAAGCCAACATCATTCTGCAGTATTGAACTGCGAGCCTGTGGGATGGTACAGACTATATCAATGGCAATATAAACATTAGGACAAGCATTAGCTGGGGAAAAGAGCATTTAACACCGTTTTTAAGGTAACATGCATCTTAAGAATGACAGTCTGTAGCCATTTTCTCTAAATCTGGTATTAGTTTTCAACACATGAATACTCTGTTCATTAATCTAGATAGAGTCATTGCATACAAAAGTGTACAATTTATTTTTTTATCTTGTGAGATAACACAATAACCTCCCTACATTCTTCCTTTCTGTGTTTTGTATTTAAATCACATTTAAAGCAAAAGCAGGGCTGTGCTAAAGCAGGATCATTTAATCTATTCATGAAGAAAAAAGTACCCTCGCCTTTTATTCATGGATTTACACTCAAATTTAAGTTGGTGTTTGAATTTTCATTCACTTCCGTATATAAAGTGAGACCCTTCTCTTACTAAACATCTGAGGCGAAAGAATTTGCTTGCAGCAATTTTCCTCTGGTTTCTGCGCATTTTCTTATTATAGTTCCTCAAAGCATCTCTGAAGTATATTTTCAGTCCATCCGTTCACAATGTTCTTATTTTTCTTATCCTGTTCCCATGCCCTATACTCTTTCCCCTCTTTTTATATGCACTCCCACAATGAACATAAACATTACACCCAAATAACATCCAGCAAAGGCTCTTAAATTCAGACCAAGTAACTGTCCATCACTCTTAACAGCAATTGTATCCATTGGCTACCAATGAGAGGTTAGTATTTCTTATCACCAAACATAATCGTGATCTAGGTGACCTCATAAAACCTGTGATAAATTTAAAAATAGGGCTTGGGTTGTCCATATTTGTAGGTCTGTGTTTAAGCTCGCAGGCTTGAAAATATCAAACTTCCCTCAGAAATTGGTGGAAGGCTTAAAATATCTGTAAGCAAAGAAAGGCAGTAAGCCTGAGATGTTACAAAGTTGCACAGTTGGGACTTAGATAGAAAAGCAATATTGAAAGGCCCACAAAAAGCTGTAAGAGTTGGCAAAGTTGCCACTATATTCCAGCCTTCCTATTTTTACTAATGTATTTCTAAACTACAGAAATGTTTTGTTAACAGAAGGTAAAATCCTGGAAATGTTTATCCTATACACTCTTAGTCCTGCATTTTGCATCACTGGGACAGTTCTGTGACGGAGACTGAATAGCAGGAATGCTATTTACACAACTGCAGAGTGGCAGTGAAATGTAGAGTTATTTTTATCGCTGTTTGGCAGAATGAGCTAAGCCATAGATGCTTTGAATCTTTGAAGAGGCCTGGTTCTCACTTTGTAAAGCTAATAACCCAGCAAGAGAAAGATAAAAATTATAAAAGTGGCAGGAGCGGGATCATTGTAACCAGTATATGGAGATCTGCAGAGTATCACAGTCAAACACCTGGTGATGGCACCAACCCGTGGCTGACACAGCCAGAAAAACACGGCTGCCCTGAGGTGCGTGCCTGAGCATCCAAGGCATGTCTGGAGCTCTGGAAGTGGAAGTGAGCTTCAGAAAATGGGGCTCAGAGCTGACGATTAGCTTGTGCCGACACTGTAATATCCTGACAAGGCAAATACTCGTGTTATTTGTCATTTTTTCTGGGCAACAATGTTTGTCCATGTGCCATCACCGGACAGGTCAGCTAAACCCTTTACACAGGACGTCCTGGTGTTTCAGGCACGGGGTAGATTATCACCAGCCCCTCTTATTTCTAAGAATGCAGCAAAGGAGGATGCCAGGAGCCCTGGAGAAACCCTGCCCTGGACTCACTCCTGTTTATCCCTGTGCAAGTGCTGTGTGCAGGGTGTGTGAGTGTGCAAGGGGTGTGCACGAGTGTGCGGTGCCGCCCGAGGGCTGAAGGGCATGAGAGAAGTCGCAGTGATTTTATGGGGCTGTGAGAACTGTTTGTCTATCTGGCTCTCGGACTGCAAAGGCAGACCACAAGCAAAGCAAACAAGCCACAGGGCACTTCCTAGAGGACTACTGACTGTAGAGTAGCACTTACTCTATTCTCCTCCAAGCAATATTCCCTGAAGTGCAATTTTGCTGTTACTCTGGACTGTTTATCACTTGTCCACACGACCCTGTCACTCAGCTAGTCCATCTGCCTGGAACTTGCTCGATTAATCACAACCCTGGAAGTGGCAATAAACAACCGCCTTTCTTTGTAAGTCAACCTGCTAACTGTATATATTTTTCTTTCCTCAAGTATTCCCAATCTGATGTCCAGAACAAGTAATAGTCATTCCTGGGTTACCCAACTATTTTATTGACATTACAATGTCATAACTGAATATAAGAACCAACCACGATCATTCTGGGAAAACCTTTATGGCCAGATTGACTACCATCTAACTTTTATTTCTGGAAAAAAATCATTTAGAAAATATAAAGAGATTGTCATGCTTTTTTAACATACCTCATGTCAAACACTCAGATTATGCTCTGCACAATATGATTAAGACTGCCATTTACTCTGTTCACTCACACATCCTTGTAATATTAATTGCAGGCCTGTTTATTCCCAACAAGCAAAAGATACTGACTCTATGGTTCCTCCTGTAGCTCCCTTGAGACTGTTATGAGCAAAAGTAAATGCACATAGTGCAAGGAGGTGGTACTTTTGGCACACTACAAATGCATTTAACACTCATCCTCTTTAATCTTGTAAGATTATGGAGAGTTAGCACTTGGTGTCATTACATTCATCATGCATAGTACTAAGAGGCCTTAAGAAACAGTGATAAATGTTATTTATATGAAAAGCATAAATAGCTATTAAATCTTTTTTTTTTTCCAGCAGCCCCAGCATTTGTTGCACCAGGTAACAGTAAAATAAATGGAAGCTCTTAAAAGTGATAATAACTAACAATCTAAGTGCATCATTATTTTCAAGAGACAGGGAACATTTTGTAATCACACACTAAGCCCTGTTAAATCACAGTCAGGTCTCTCCAATGTCCTCCTCTCAAACTTTAGGTTTTCTCTGAATTGATTCGTCTTCCCTTTACACTTCGGTGGTTATTGATCCTTACTTTCTTAGGAAGCACAATTATAAAACAATTATCTGCTCTTTCAGTATTTCCCTGTCAGCTACAACAGCAACAACAAAAGTAGAATCGCAATGTTATTCCATCAGTGCACTGCTAGATCTTTACCTTTCATGCAAGTACAACCTTTTTTTTTCTATGCTGCTAGATATAATGTGAATATAAATATGTGTGTGTGTGTATACACACTAAATACATTGTGCATACATGACATACATTTATGTAAAAATATGTATACAGATAATGTATGGCAGCAATGTATGTAGCTCTACTAGCAGTAATGCCAAGCTTTATATACATGCCATAAGCTCATAAGCTCTTAATCAGAATTCCACCTGCCACTGTCGCCACACTTAGCAGAGTTTGATCACCAAATACACCACGTCTAGGCAGAAATGGAATACTTGCTTGGTTCCCCTCACAGTTTATTCCACACAACTTTTTTCCCCCCTCTCGTTTCATTTTTTTTCTTTCAAAAATGAATGCACAGAATGAATTTTATAAGGATATGCATATCTCTTGTGCATATTTGTATCTAAAACAGCAAAAGTACAGTTTATTCACATTTTTCTCATATGTCTTCCACACCAAAATATATCTAAGTTCAAGTCTCATTTGTGTGAAACGAATGCTTCAGCTCCCGCACTGAAAGCATACACGTCTTCTTGTCGTTCCCAGACAGCAATATTATACCAGTTCATATTGCATGCTCTTCTTGTATTTATTGTATCTCTAGCAGTAAAATTGCCCATGATGATGAACAGGCTGCTTCCTTGCAGTCTTATTATTTATTTTACACTAACTTTGACAGAGGTAGAAAACCTGTTCTGCTAAACCAACTTGCAGCATTACCCAGACCTCGCTATTTAAGGATTCAGAGAAAATACCATGTAGCCTAATGCACAACATGAACACCCAGAATGTCTGAACATTTTTTTCTTCCCCAAAACAGGTTTCATCTCATTTTAATACATGAGGCTTTGGTTTCTTTTTTAATCATCAGAAATATTTTTCTATTATTACATGTGGTGTGGCAGAGGTCTGACATAGACCCTTTTGAAAGACTGCAATCAGTTGTAAAACCACCTTGTGACTAATATTATTCATTCTGACACAGGTAAAGCTATTTTGATTTTACACCTTTGATTACCTCAGTTCTTTTATAACAGACGTCACAGAAATAATGATACACAAGCAAACAGGCGTGAATGGAGAGCCACCATCACCAGCGAGAGCAGCTTCCCAGGCTGCTAGTGGCTGCTACAAATAGAGATTATTCCTCTTTTTCACTAACAGCTGAGCTGCCTTATTTTACATTTTGAATCTTATTAATATAGTTGATATGTGTGATCACGCTGGAAAGCCCCATGTTGATGTTTATGCAGATATGTACCTGCAGTACCTGTATATAACACTTAACCACCTGAGTGCAGAGATAGTGCCTGTCCATATGGAGGACATCTCCGTACAGAAAGTGAAGGAAAGGCTCCTCTCTTCTGTTTCTTCTGTTTCTTTCTACCAATCCCAATGCTGACATTCTCATTAGATGACCCAAGTAGGTGCTTACAGCAACAACAAAAAAAAAAATGTAGTGATGGTGGAGCAGGAAACCAAGTTGCCCACTGGAAATCTCTGTTTCATTTAGTTTGAAAGACATCTAGGAAGACTAACGTTTTATCCTTAGCATCAAAATGTCCTATCTCTGATTGTTGTACAGAGGCTTTTGGACACCAGTCTACTAGACTAGTTGTTTGTTGTTTTCTGTTCCCGAAGTCACAACAGGTTCTTCTTCACCCCACTCAGCAGGAGATCCAGAGAGAGCCACCCAGGCCGCACTGCTCTGTGAAGAGATTTCTGCCTCGTTGTTGGGGATTGAGAGGAGAGGAATAATACATTTAGCTTCTGTGCTCGACTGACCAACTCTTCTGAAACCTAGAGCTCATGCCACGAGGATATCAGCAATGAGACACCGCTGGCCCGTAGCGAGGCGGACTGCGGGTGCCCCGCTGCTTCGTGCCTCCGGTGTGCGGGAAGCTGACGGGCTCAGCAGGATCCGTGCCACACAAGCCCAAGGGCACTCTATCCTACCCACAACTATCTTCAAAAAGTCTCTATTTCTTTAAATTCTGCCAAACTCACTGACATCTTGAGCCATGGGTTGTCACATGATGTAGTTCACAATGCAGTACACATGCTGCACACCATTTCTTTCTAATTTTTAAATTTTTATTATATATATTTTACTCTAAGAGACTGAATTCTTCTGAAACAGGTGAATCAGTGTTAATGGTTTTCCTTCCCCTCAACTTCTATTTGACACTTCTATCACTATTGGTATGGCTTCACCAGGGAAGTTTAAAAATATTTTCAAAAGATCCAAATAATAAATTAAGATATATTTTGGTGAAACATCTACACTTTTTTAGAAGAAGACTCTGTATTCAACTCTCTATGAATACTTTTCATGACAAAATTCTAAATAAACTCAGGCAATCCTCACAGAAGAACAGTTTTACTTCTTAAGTTATAAAAAGACTAGTTAGACACTTTAACTAGAGAAAATATGGAATGCATTATATATTTGACATTTCAAAGAACATCAGTTAATATTAAGTTGTTATGATTTTGTTTTTGTTTATGTATGAAGTATTTGATTTACTTTGGAACAAAAAGAGCATGTAGTGCCACCTAGGGGTATTTACAAGCTTGTGAATTTGATTTTTTGACAGTTAAAATATTCTGAATTGGGTTTATTTTTCCTAACTGCATTCCTAGGAACAAAAGTATGTCCTAAAGAAGATTTATGTAATTCTGTTTTGCCAGGTGGAGAGTACGGCATATGCTAATTCCCAGAACACAATGAAATTAAGGTCTTTTCTCTGTTTCAGCCAATAGCTCTAAAGCCACCTGATCTCACAGAAAATTACGGAACAAGCTATGTATAAATGCTCAGGAAAAGAAAAGAAAAAGAATACCAACAACAACAACAAACTCTTGCCTCTAAACTCCCACCTTACCAAAACAGTGAAAAAAAAAAAGAATTGTTTTAATAGACTATATCTGATATTTGCAGCTCCATTTCAGATGCTTGGGGTTACGTTTCATTTCCTTCAGTGCAACAACAGATTGGAGAGGTTGGAAGGATTCCTCAGCACTTCAGAAACTGAAGTGCAAGTCAATGACAACACTTAGTCACCTGAGTTTTTATTTCCTTTTTTTTTTTTTTCTTTATTTCTAGTTTAGGTCAAAAAGGGGTATGTTGGAATTATTCAGGAAAAACAGTGGATAGAAAAGTGGCTTAATCTAATTAAGGCTCCTTTCAAACACAGTGCAAAAGTGAACTGCTCCCAGAGAGAGCCTTGAATGTACAATAAAACACTAATTTGAGATTTTGTAGAGCAAATACTGTAATATGCACATATACTATAAAAACATCCTATTGTTTTTCAATTTACAATAACCAAATCGGCCACACATTCTGATCATGATGCCTTTGCCTACGAAATTCATGAGACAGAGGATTTAAGTCTTAATTTAGGGTACTAATGTCAGTGCAAATGTGGAATGTGCAGGCATTCAGGAGAATCTTCATGCTAGATTAGTAAGTACTTCTGATAGAGCAACGTAAAATGCTAATCAAGATACTGCTAAAAAAACGAAAGAAAAGGCTAGTCAACTGATAGTCCCTGGCAATACTGGCTTTCTCAGATACTATATAGGACATTGATCCTGCAAAGAGCTGGGTTCCCTGGTCATAATCCAGGAAAGCACTTAAGAAGTACCTTATTTTAAGCATATGAGCAGTTCTGTTGATTCAGTGTAAAAAAAATTAAAAGAGAGGGTATGTCCATCATTTTAACTCAGCTTATAAATCTAGCATCACTGGAAAGTTGCCTTGTCATCTATTAAAATATATATTAAAATTCACTGAAATGCTGTTGGCTGACTCTGTTACAGGAGGACTCCTAACTTTATATCATCTACCAATGTAGAGAGCTTCTTTTTTTCTGTTCTTTGAAGTTGCTCATAGCTTCTGCACCCATATCCTGCAAATCCCATTATGTCCTTGTATGAGGGTCTCTGCATACAATTCCCTAAGGTAATGGTATTTCTATAGCTGCGTATCATTCTAAACTAATTTGATTTTCCAGTGGAATAGTTTAATCATCTATACCAAACCCTCCTCTCTATACCTTTTTCTCTTAGAGCCAATTTTCCACTGCACAGAAAGATAAAAACAGTTAAGAGCAATTAAAATTGCTGTAAGTGAAAACAAAATTGAATATATAGAGAAATATAGAGATATAAATAAAAATATAGAGAAAGACAGGACCTTTCCTTAATATAATGCTAATCAACTTTCCCTTTCATAAAAGTAGTTAAAGTATTTTTTTGCTCGGATGTACTAACTTCATTTTTCCAAATTAAAATTCTTAGAGTCATAGGCTAACCTATTTCTAGCACATTCCAAAACAGTTATATTTTCTAATTTATTTACACAGTAGTCCCAGTTTAATGCCATGTCCTGTATGGTGAATCTGTTCTGTAGGCTGTTTGCCCTTTTACCTCTTCTACGGGGACATTGTAGCACAGTACTACATTGAAAGCCCTTTTCTGAAGCAGTGCTCTTAGCTACTTCCTTCTCCCTTTTGACTATTTTGACTATTTAATGCATTTTATGCAGCTAGTTATTTATTTATTCACAGCCTATGCTCTGAGACTCCATGGCACTGATCACATCCAGAATTTCAAAATGGAATGCCACATTCCTCATACAAAACAGAATTTAGTTGCTAATAAGCTTTGTATAGGTGTGGATATGTTTTCACATTTGTAAACTATTTCTTATCATTCTCAATGGGGTCCATGCTCAGATCAAACTGAGGACTGACAGAAAGCAAAGCACGGGTATCTTACAAACTAGCATGGAAGAAACAATCAGAGTCTACCAAAAATAAGGCAGGATGGAGAAAAACATGTGAGGAGTGAACCTAAGACCTTCCAAATACAATTTCAAGGCAATGGTATTTAGCAATATCAAGATGCTTTCTGATTGGCAGAGGAAATATTAGAGGACAAAAATAAATCCAGCTTTTTAAATTATTCCGGCAGATCACCCCAGTCAGGAGCAGCCCATTGCTCCTGAGAAATATGGATACTCCAAGTCTGGATTCACCACTTTGGAGATACCCAATAATCTGCTAAAACATGAGGGCAGAGCAAGTGAAGATGCCTCATGTTTGATACATGGCTAAAGGCTTATTTTGCTATTTTGTGGAGCCAGTTGCTTTCATGATAAAACAATTTAAAGGTTCTTTGTCCAAAATAAAGGATTTAACACGAAGCTTTTTTTTTCTTTTACTCTCACGTAGAGATCCACACCATTTCTGGCAGGTCACAACATGATGCAATTAATTCTTACACCCTTACAGGGGTGATTTCCTAAAAGGAATCTCCTATTTTCAAGGAGTTCTCAGACAGTCAGGGATAGTCCCAGACACCAGCAGAGAGCTCCTCTTTTTCCCAACATCAGTTCACCCAGACTCAGATGGATTGAAAATAGGATTCCACATCAGCATTTTCCTTTCCATTATCCTGTGCAGAAGTCCCTGGAAAATCTAAAATACATTGTGAATTATCACTCTCAGTTTCATTTCAAAACTGGTATAAACAATTTAGAATCAATCAGATTTAGAGTAAGTTTATGAAGTAGCTTTGGCACTTCCATTTGGAGTCCTAGATCACTGGAAGGTTTTACTGGAAAGCTCTCATAGAGATTTAATCAAATGTTCATATATGAACATTTGTCTGTGGAGTCTCCAGGAGATTTTGATATGAAAATAGAAAACACATATTGGTCCACGAATATCAGACACTGGAAGCTGGTATTGAGTACTCATTATATCCAGGTCTAACAGAATTAACAAATTAAAAGTAGAGATCTCAAAATGATTGGGAAAGGAAAAATAATTGACCTTTTGTTCTTAGCTCATTACTGCTACAGTTAAATATGCTTGTCAATGCTTATGAAACAGTCTTCACAGATCCATACTGCCTGTGTCCAAAAATTATTCTAAAACCTAATCCATACATTTGTTTCTTCTGTCCCGCCTGGCCAACTGTAATGCTTTCTCAGCAGGTCTACCCGTAAAGCCGATTAGCAGACTACAAGTAATTTGAGATCCAGCTGCAAGACACATAGCAAAAAAAAAAAAAAAAAAAAGTCCCCAACTGTACCCTGTACCTTCAGTATTAATCTTTAAAACAGACTTACAGCTTCCATACTAGACATTTTATGTAGGAAACCATGTTCAAAATTAAATTGCTAAGTTGATGATCATGTGCTTCATTGCCTGTACACTATGCCTTTGGTAACATGGAAAACAATCTCACTCTCTGTCCTGTTTCACTGAAACAGAATGTTATTATAATCCAGATTATCACAGAACACCGCTGTGGTATATTAATCAGTATAAAGCCCTGATCCAGCAGGTATACCCTTTGACAGGACAAATGGTATTTTTAGCGTGGAGAACAGAGATAAATATAGAACTTTTCTTAGTGTGTAAGGAAATTGAAGAGCAAGAGAATCCCTTAAAAATATCCAGAGCAAAGTCATGCAGGCAGCAACGCTGTTCGCCGCTCTCTGGTGAGCAAATGAAGCAAGAGGAGGAGAGAAGAGAAAACTGGGGGAGGTAAAAGGCAGCCTGTACATGAAACGTTATGTAACTTTTCCTCACCACGTGTGCTCCAGTGGGTCTGTCTGTATGAACACACACACACACACTGGGACGCACAGCCGAGTTTAAATACAGGCCACTGTCTTCACACACAAGCGCACACAGTGTACTAAAACTACGAGACAGGAGAAAATGCTTTGCAGGCAGTGAGATGCACAAAATGACCCTTGGACCTACTTGTTATCTCTTATAACCGTGACGCTATAAAACAGCCTAATGGCTAATGGCTTTTAAACAAATTCAAATGCATCTGACACAGCAGAGCAAGCTGATTTGAAGTGGAATCAGGATAAGACATTCCAATAAATCTGTTGGTAATTTTTAGAACTCTATTATATTTTCTATTTCAGAAGTAGTAGTTACAGGGTAAAGTTCCTCTCCAGGATAGAAGAATATGCTTTTCTAATCTATAACAATTAAGACAGTACAATGGAATTTAGATTAAAAACTCAGTGAAATGACTAAATATATATGACATTATATAACATTCAAGAGCATATACAGAATCACTTTCACTTGAATAGTCCCTGCCTTATCTTTTGTCTTGCTCTAAAACTCCTCCAGAACTAGAAAATGACCCTATTTATGATTATTCTCATCATTCTAAACTCACAATTATCTCTCATTGAAGCACCACATTGCTTGTATCGGCATCATCTTTTTTTGCATGGCAGATATTTTGGCACTAAAATTTTACGCAATTTATTCATGCTTGACATTAAGGTATTAACTTCCAATTTCTCAGGAACAAACATATGAATAATGCTGCTGTCATTCATTTGAAATATTATTTATTAAAATCCACTTTTGAATATATTTACATTATTAATAATTGATTATTCTATTTTTTAATAAATATTTGTTATTTTTCTGTTCAGTTACACAATCTCTGGTTTATTTTCAAAGGATAAGAGATAAAGAGTTTCTTTTCAGAGGAGAAGATTCCTGTTGTTCTTCAAAGTTTTCCCATGCACAGGGGCTCATTACCAACAGTAGGAAAGCTGTGAGGAACAACCTGACAAAAATGACTCCAGTGCACACATATTTCATTTGTGGTTTGAGTATTTGTAATTTAACGATGAGGCTGTGAGACAGAAGGAAGGAAATCTCCTCACAGTCTGGTGACCACAAGAAGTGAAGAGGGAACAGAAATCCATTTCACTCTTACAATGTCATACAGACTTTTCTCCAAAGAGTCCAAAAGAGGAAGCAGGTATTCCACTGCCTCTGGGATTTTTCCTTTTGCAACTTCCAAATAATTCTTTGTAAATCAGAGACAGTTTAATAAAGAAATAAATCATTCAATAGTGCTAATTAGCTAAACATTTCTTCAAAAAACATGTTTAATTTTGTAAGACAGGATTGCTCTACAGAATGTTTTGAGATGCTCTACAGAATATTTACAAGGATAACATCTGACTTGGATGGATATAAATTTTGGAGGGAGAATCACTGTTTTGATTCAATTTACTTTTCCCACATCGCTTTCAAAGTATAGTTTTCCATGCCAGACATTCCTGTTGCTTAAAAGAATTTTTTTTTTTCTTCTAATTCCTAACCATCCCTAATTTCTAAGCCTGAGGTGTCTGGAAAAATATATACTTTTCAGCATATTCTCTCTGAACATGAGGAAAAACTACTGTGAGGGCAACAGAGCACTGGAACATGTTGCCCAGAGAGGCTGCAGAGACTCCTTTGCTGGGGACCTTCAGAAGCCATCTGGACACAATCCTGGGCACAGTGGTGTCAGTGACCATGCTTGAGCAGGGGGTTGAACTAGATGATGTCCAGAGTCTCTTCCAAACCCAACTGTTCTGTGATTCTGTAGGTATGTGCCCAAGCTTCTGCAACTGGAAAGACCTGGGGATGCATGGGGTAGTTACTGAGCGTCTAAGACTATCTGCTGGAGGGATCAGTATATATGCACATATTGTATATGTGTATTTAGTATTTTTGATGTGTAAATATGTGTGTGTTTTACACTAATAGGCTTACATCTTCATCAATGAGGGGAACAGGATAAGGCCATTGGTGCTGCTGGTGTTTGTGCGAGTGCTGTGTTTTCTGTGGCTGGTCAAACGTATTGAGATGCTGTGTTCATGTGTGCTTATTTATCTACTGTGAATACACACACAACATTGCTACAAACTGGACCTGGGGACATGGAACTGCAGCAGTCTTGCTTCTTTTGGACTATCAAATTGGACTGCTTCTAATAAACAGCACAGACACAAATGTGTATTCACTAAGTATTATTATGCATCACTCCAACTGAATTAAAATTTGTTAACACTTATTTTGCTGTAGCTGGGGTGCAATATAGAGCGATACAAGAAATACAAGGATTGCAGACTAGCTGATGCAGTTAGAAAGGTGGACAAGCTTCCGGACATGCAGTTCTGTCATTATATATTCTTGTTAAGTCTTCAAACAACAATATTATCTGCATAAAGAAGCTGCTTCTGCAAGCAATACATATCATAAACATGTATAAGCTTTCAATGTGACACTGAAACTAATCAAGCTCTGAGGGCAGTATTAGAGCTGAAGACAACAACAATAGCAGAGAGGCTTAGAGAGGAAGAGCACAGCGAATAGATTTGCTGTGAGAATGCCAGAAAGAGCTAGGCGTCTGTGTGGTCTGGAGGGATGTCACGGAATGACAGTATATCCCCATTAACAATTCTAAATTTAAAAAACATTACATGTCCTGGGATTAATCTACACTGCCAAGGTCTCCCCAGTGTGAATATACTTCCCTTTTCTCTCAGTTAGCCCCACGAAAGAGAATTTGGGATTCTAATATGTTCACTTCGCTTTTATATGACATGCAGTCATAGGCATATCTCAGTGGATAAGTCAGACTATGCTAGTGCTTTAAAAGCACCTGCAGCTCTATCTATATTCCACTTAATGTTAAGCCACAGAATCTCCTACTTGACTGTATTGAACAAAAAGATAATTCCATACCAATAAGTAAAACAGCCAAGCAAAGGACGTTTCTGTGGAAGTGGTGAGCCTGGCGGCTCTGGAATCAATTAATTTCTCGGCTCCACCTGGGCTCCCCAAGGGCGTTCGCTTGATTTCTCAGGCCACCAGCCGTCTCCTTCCGCAGGCAGCAGCCCCCCAGCTGCTCCCCGCGCTGAGCTTTATCTGCAGCCGTTCGCTGTGATCTCCTTAGCGCGGCTGAGCGGAGATCAGCCCCTCTCCTGACGGGAGCGACGGGGTCACTTACTGACCAGCTTGCTCTGGAAAAGCAACGCACCATTTGTCCCCAACACCAACATTTGGCTGGAGGAGAAAGCGGAAAATGTGTCTTGAGGCAATGAAGTTGACATGTCTGCTTAGTTTATCAAGATAGCAGCCCGTCTCCCACAGACAACCCCCGTATAGCAGAAGAATTCCAGATTCCTCAGGGCTTCTGAGGTCCTTGAATATGAATAAAGTCCAAGCAGTTTATGTGAAATTTGTTACCTAATTTTCTCATTATCCCTCTTGGCTTTGCTCTCTCCGTAACATAGTCTATATTTTATCCACTAAAAAGTGTAACCCATTAAAAATAGCTAAAATGGTGTCTGGATCTTTTGGGTCTCCAGAGTATATCAGAAGGACAACAAGTTTCTTTCTTCCTGTTCTATATTAGTGAATTTACATTGCCTTCACTGAAGTTTAGCATTTAATACTGGTTGAGAAAAGGATGCAGTGGTTAAAGTCCATTACGGTATTAAATGTGGCACAGTTGCTGACAAGATTAAAACACTCATCACTGGCCCTTAAACTAAGATGGACCTCACTTACATCTTCTAAACCCTGCTGCAAGTGCATATTTGCACTGAAAAAAAAGGTTTTGTTTTCAATCTGCACTTCACAGGCATTAATTAAATGATCCTTACATCACTGTTACAAGCTTTATGCAAGCCCATGCTAACCGAATATATAGGTAGGCTCACCTTTAAGTAGACAGCACTGATGAAACATTTTCCCTAGGAAAGAATTGTGCTTTGCCGCCTACCATAAGGGAAAAAAATGTACTTCTGCCTTTGAAAGGAACATTTTCCCTTCTTGTCCAGAGAGTGATTTGAACGGAAAACAGAAGAGACAGTTGGAGTTAGAAGAGAGAAAAACCTTAGGAATGCCTTTAAAGGTGTTCTCAACCCTTGCTATTCCATTTAAAAAAAGACAGCAAAAATCATATCCAATGCAATGTTTCTCCTCAAAATGCCACCTCCTAGAAACATGTGATACTATGATAATCAAATATTCATCTCCAAAAAAAGTTTCACAGATCACACTTTTTAAATGTAGGAGAATCCTCATATATGAAATAAGGGCAGAGGAAGAGGTTTCATAGATTTCACTATGTTCCAAACTACAGCCTGAAAGAAAGCAAGCAACTCATTCTCACAATTGCACTGAAACACACAGAGAAACACAAATCCTCGAGGTTTGTGAAACCTGATATAAACCCCCAAATGATTTCTTACAAGACTGTAAGATTCTTGGGAATCCAGAATTCTTACAATTGTAAGATTCTTGGGAATCTTACAATCCTAGACTGACAAATGATTGTTTTTAATGCTTCATCTTGTTTCAATTTCTCGAATCAGTTATATGCTGCTTCATACAGTTGTGTAACTGAGTAAAATCTGGCCTAAAGGCTACGAATACTTTCCTCTGACAATAACAGAGCTACTAAAATGAATTACTCAGTATGCTGTCAGCTTTACAAAAATCTGTAACCGTACTATCTGGTAGAGCTTTTTATGATAAGAGTTCCTAACGTGTCTCAATTTTGCAGGATTCTGAGTGAAAATGTTTAAAATACAAATAAAAATTGGTGACAATTGGGATTTTTTTAAGGCTTTCATGATACTGCTGAAAGTAAGAAGGTTGGTGAGTGCATATATCTACACAAAGGCATGGAGACATCATCTGTTTTTCTGTTAGAAAGCAGAAGCAAAAAAATCTGGAAAATGTAGAGAAGGCATCCTGGCATTAGGCACTTTTTGTATGTAACTTCCATATAGCTTCCATCTAAATCTTACTTTTTGTGAATATAATTACCAAATACTGATGCAAAGGAGAAGTTATTCACTTGGTCTTTTCAAGACTCAGAAGAGGAAATTTTACACCAATAGAAGCTAATTCTTAGTTATTTTACAAGAATATTTTTAGAATTAGAGAGAATTAGCCAAACAAAAGTATTCCTAGATGCTCTGGTAAGTTTTCTGTTCATTACAATCGTTTCCTCATTACCCTTCTTACCCTTGCTTGCAGCAGGGACCCAGATACCTAAAGGAGAAGGATAGTATATGATGTTAAAGGTGGGCTTTTCAAATTGGGTGCCATATTTAGGCACCTATATTTAAATGGCCCCATTTTCAGAAGAACTAAGCACTCATCAGTTCCCATTGATTTCAATAGGACCTAGAATTGATCACAACTCTGCAAATAAGGACATTTCTATTTGGGTGCCTATATGTGAATATAACATTACCACTTTAAGCATCTATGTTTAAAAACTATTGCCAAAACTTCTACAGTGGGTTTATTAGATAACATCTGTAATCTGTTAATAAAGTCAAAAGAGCAGAAGAGTAGAATTAGAGACAACTGAGTTGTGACACTTCCTATTGTCCTGAGTTGGTGACAATTTTGCTGCCAAGAACAACAGAAGTTGCTCAGCTCTTCAAAGCTCTTCAAAATATAAAACTTTTATATTTGAAAACAAAGTACATCTGAATAATCTCATATATTCATTTTCTTTCCTAACTGAAATAACCCAGTTCTCATTTTCCATTTTGCTAGCTGCCTGCTGTGACACTGAAAATTATGTTAGTTATATAACAATGTTCTTTGTAGCTGTAGAATAAGAGAATAGTGACAGGGACTGGGACAGTAAAGTTCCTGTGATTCAGCTTTATCAGTTTAATGACAGCATTTTGCAAACACACACATTGCTGAGCTGGAAGAAATTTGTTCCATTATTCAAGAGAACTGGAAAGGTCCAGTGAAAAAATAGTATACGTTTCAAAAATAAGAGTCATGAAATTCATTTTTTAAAATCATAATTTGGGGGAATTGCAGAGCACATACAAATGAATGCAATGTGCTATTTCAAAGACAGAGAAGGAATAGAACTGAGCAACCTTGTCATTTCACAGAAAATGCAAAATTTTCTTTAAATACTATAAATATTGTGATACAAAACGGTCACCTTAAAGTTTCTTTACAGGCAGCCTTTATTGAGGTGTACCTCAATAAATGTACTGTGTACAGATCAACTCCAGTGTATGCTGTACCCAAGCTAGTGAATTCGCATAATGCAGAGATATGTCATGCAAACAAAGAAACTTACATCTCGAAGGAACATACCTTTGTCTGATATTGTATTCAGATGTAATACGTACATATAAAATTCAAGCAGGCCTATAAGCTTGTATCCGTAAAAATGGGGTTGTTTTGCTTCCAGGCATGAGCCAGTTTACAGAAACCCAACTCCAATTCCTCTGTTTCACTCTTCTCAGCATATTTAGCTACAACATAACTGTGCAGTTTGATGGTCTTGCAACCAGGATAACTTATATCAGCAGGAACATAATTGCTAGTCATGAGGAACAGCAAGGACATCCATACATAAGTGTGTATACACGAATGCTCATCACACAGAATGACAAACCTCTCCATTCAGCCAGCAAAGGAGCCCGGGAAGCACCATGACACCATCATTTTTTGGATGTCACTTAGGTGATAGTGATAGACAGGCAGCAGTAGAATAACCCTGTAAGTCTCATTTGGAGGTTTACACTAGGAACCTGAAAAAGAATGGTGCCTCAAGGAGTAATTAAAGGAGTGGCTAAAGCTGCTTGCTTGCATTGTGTATGGAGGAGAAAAGTGGCCCTCTGTTATGGCACATCTGCTTCCAGCTCCTATATCACTGAAAATATCCCAAAATAGGCAATTCCAAAAAGGCTGAGGGAGCTTGTGCTTCCTAAGTCCTTATGTCACTGTAATTCCCTATTCTTTCCGAGTCTTAAAAGTGTGCCAGAGATTCTTGCCCTCTGCTGTAGGTAAAGATTTTTCAGTGAGAACATGCTTTACGTAAGCACGAAAAGCTAATGTGTAAAAAATGTAAATGGCAAGAGTGCTGGGGAAGCTGCAGCCTGGTTCTACTTTGAGACTAGACTGAAATACAAACTGCTGAGACAGCTTGCTGACTCGCACCGAGGCAGAACTAAGTGCCCAATGATCCCACAGAAGTCTTTCCAGAAGAGTGCAAGGTGCCAGAAACAAGTGCATCTCAGTAGCTTAGGACAAGAATGAAACTATTCAGTTTAAAAGTTGTTGGCGGGTTTCGTAATTTGTTTTTTTGCTTTTTGTGTAAAATCTACAGCTCATGCAAATTCCAATCATCTTTTCTCCGTAGTGCTAGTTACAAGCACTCCTTTGTTAGACCTAATTGACAGCATTTTCTGATACTCCTGGAAAAGGGCTGTGGCGTCATGTTTCTATTCTGAGGCTCCCTTGCACTTTCGACTTGCACAAATTGCTGTCTTTGTGATTGTCCTACTTGTAAGGAATTTCTGTGTTATTGTGCATATGCGAAAGAAACTCAGAATCACCTTATCACAGTGCTAAAGTCATGAATGCAAGAGATAATAAATAAATGAGAGATTGATTCTGAAGCCCTGAAAACAACGGAGCAAGCCACATAAGACTGATGTCCACAAAATATCCATCTACCATATCTAGCTATTACATTAAGTAAAGGAAAAGATGTCAGGAAGCGCCATGATAATTTTTTTTCCCCTGAACATAATGTTTTTAAGGATTAGGGAAAGGAATATATAATTGCAGTGGTACACGACTAACCAAGCACATCCAAGTAGCTCAAGGAATTGCCTCCATACTTTCCTGTTCAGGAGGGAACAGTAAATGAAGAGCTTTTTATGGTATTTACCTGTTTTTGCTGTTGGGCATAAGAACTGGCAGGCATTGCTATAAAATGCATCAGAGAGATGATCTGGCTTAAAAAAATGATAAAAAGTCTATTTTGGTTTTGAGCTTGGATCTTTTCACTGATCTGCTTTACAGAGTGACCTGGCAAACACCCACACTGGTACAACTGAAGGGGTAAAGTCAGGTAAAAGAGGCCAGGACAGTCAAGGTCTGCTGCTTTGTGCCTTTATAAATTGCAACTAGTTTTGCTCAAAACCTCAATTCTACCTACTCAGTTCAATAGGTGATAATATTCAGTACTAAAACTGGAATTGCAGTTGATTTAGGAAGACAAGACTTCGCTGTTGAACTTGTCTAATCAGAGTGCTCAAACTCAATGTCTTCTACTCAGAAACAGCCACAGCAGATAAAAATGAAATATGTCTTTTTTTTTTCCCCTACATGGCTTCCAATATTCACATTCATTAGAGCAAGCAACCTGACCTCCTTATTTGATAGTGTAAATAGGCCTCCTAACTCTTCTTTGTTAAAAGAGTATTGATATTTATTTGTACCCTCAGTAATGAAGAACCATTAAGTCAGGTTGGTACAGGACACTCCTTGTGCTCTGATGGCGTAATTCTCTGCCATTACTGACAATTATATTTTCTTCTGGTACCATTCAATTACTCAGATTAGGAAAGCTGGCCACTATAGATTTAAACTGTAACAAATGTCTCTTCAGGTTTACTCTGAAAAGCTTCCTAACAGCTGTTTATCTTTAGATTTCAAGTGGAAAACAAACTACAGGACAGTCAATGCTTAATGTGGAGATTAGCTGAATTTGTCTTTTTCCCACGCCTTTTCCGCAAATTGACACATTTCAATGTATGGCACATAAGACGTAAAGCAGGTGACGTTGTTGGAAGGGAGATGGGGAGGAAGAAAAAGAGATTATCAAATCAAATAAGCAGACATTCATTATGAGCTTAATTCCCCTTCCTTTGACATTTCTTCCTCAATTTAGTTAGTCTCTCCTGAGGCCTACAGCTTTAACGGTCTTTCTATGCAAAAGAAAACTTGCTTGCCAAGGAAAATATGCCCGAAACTCTCCCAACTTTGCGTCAGTGAGACTGAATTCTATAAATAA
>JAUBNY010000700.1:5656230-5668821 GCA_032275445.1 Crypturellus soui
TCATAAAGGAGTCTGGTGAAATAAACACCTGAAGAGAAGCACAAAGATTAGTGTCTATAGAGACATTGTACTGTCTACTCTTTTATATGGATCTGAATCATGGGTCATCTACCGCCACCACCTGCGACTCCTTGAACACTTCCATCAGCGCTGCCTCCGTATAATCCTAAACATTCACTGGACTGATTATGTGACTAATGTGGCTGTCCTTGAACAGGCAGGGGTCACCACTATTGAGGCCACGCTGCTGAGAACGCAGGTGCGCTGGGCAGGGCACGTCTCCAGGATGGAAGATCACCGCCTCCCTAAGATTGTGCTCTATGGTGAACTCACCACCGGCTGCCGCAAGAGAGGAGCCCCAAAGAGGAGATACAAGGACTCCCTGAAAGAATACCTCAGCCTTGGCCATATTGACTACCACCAATGGTCCACTCTGGCCTCGAATCGGGAGACATGTGGTTGCTGCTTCCTTTGAGAACACACGCAGAATCAGTCTCAAAGAGAAAAGACAATGCAGAAAGAACCGTGCCTCGCCAATACTGCCTAAGGAGACCTTCCGCTGCGCCTTTTGCAACCGGACTTGCCTTTCCCGCATTGGTCTTTTTAGCCATCAGCGCACTTACATGGGTAAAGCCCTTCCCATATCTTCATTCGCAAAGCCTAACCATGATGATGATGATGACAGTTTTGCTAAAAACCTCAATTCTACCTACTTGGTTCAATAGGTTCAATATTCAGTACTAAAACTGGAATTGCAGTTGATTTAGGAAGACAAGACTTCACTGTTGAACTTGTCTAATCAGAGTGCTCAAGCTTAATGCCTTATACTCAGAACCAGCCACAGCAGATAAAAATGAAATATGTCTTTTTTTCTCCTACATGACTTCCAATATTCACTGTTTATTTTCCATTAGAGTAAGCAACCTGACCTCCTTACTTGAAAGTGTAAATAGGCCTCCTAACTCTTGTTAAAAAAATATTAATATTTATTTGTACTCTCAGTAATGAAGAACCATTAAGTCAGATTGGTACAGGTCACTCCTTGTGCTCTGATGGCATAATTCTCTGCCATAATGTACATTACTGACAATTATATTTTCTTCTGGTGACATTCAGTTACTCAAAGAAGATAAGGAAAGTTGGCTACTATAGATTTAAACTGTAAAAAATGTCTCTCCAGTTTTACTCTGAAAAGCTTCCTAACAACTGTTTATCTTTAGATTTCAAGTGGAAAACAAGCTACAGAGAAGTCAATGCTTAATGTGGAGATTTGCTGAATTTGTCTTTTCCCCATGCCTTTTCCCCAAATTGACACATTTTAATGTATGGCACATAAAATGTAAAGCAGGTGATGTTGCTGGAAGAGAGATGGGGAGGAAGAAAAAGAGATTATAAAATAAAATAAGCAGACATTCATTATGAGCTTAATTCTCCTTTGACGTTTCTTCCTCAATTTAATTAGTCTCTCCTGAAGCCCACAGCCTTAGCGGTCTTTCTATGCAAAAGAAAACTTGCTTGTCAAGGAAAATATGTCTGAAACTCTCCCAACTCTGCATCAGTGAGACTGAATTCTATAAATAACCTCAGCAAAATCTATCACATTCGCAGTCTGCAAAGTCAAATTATTAAACCTGACATCTCCATTATATCCAGCTGTGCCACAATTCCTTTTTTATATCTGAGATCTGTTACTTTATCTCACACACAAGAGAAACAGTGAAGCTGTGCATGGACAGAGTTTCCTTAAATGAAAACTATAAACTTAGATTTAATAAATCTAATGAATTGTACAAGCATATCCTGGATTTTAGTAACCCTAGATTTTCAAGTGCCCAGTAGGTCTTGTTTTAAAAAAGAGATATAATTTTTTTACTTAAATGTTTTAATTTGATTATATGATTAGTAGTACTAACATAATTAACATTTTTTGCTTGTTTGGTAAATTACTACTCTTCTGTAGTTAGTGATCTTTTTCAAAAAAAGAAAACAATCAAAGTTTATCAATCAAGCTGATTAGGGGGCTGATCCTGCAGATATTCTCCTTACCGGCTTCTGTATTTCCAGAAGTCACCTGTTTAAAAGGTCTAAAGTCTAAAAAGTTTAACAATTTAATTTTAACTTGAAAAAAGTTCAGGTTAAAAGTCTAAAGGTTATCACTCCTTTAAGCCTCATATCCTAAAGTCATACTCCAGAAGTATACTTCTTTTGCATACATTTCTATTAGGTTTATACAAACTTTGAAAAATATTAGGATCAGAGGCTTAAAATCCAAAAAGGCAAGTATTTTTTCTAAAGGGAAATTTCAGGAGTATATTAAAGGGGATATAACTCATGAATTTGGAACTCTTGGCAATAATTCTATATGTTCAGTCATGCCCTCCTATTGGTTTTCAAGGGATACCTCCACAGGGCATAGAAGGATTTATAAACCCAGCCTCTCATGATTGACATCAAAGACAGACAGAGTAAAATACCGATCAGTTATTATCGTCTTGAAGCTTCTCAGTTTTAGGCAAGTTAACCAGCAGAGTTTTGGTGCTGCTTCTAAAATTAGGATGCTGCTTTGCTAAGTATATATCCATCTGTCCTGTCTGCTTCAGCATCTGTTGATTTGCAATTGCTCTCAATGCATTTTTACTTCTGTTCACCAGTTTTTAAATGTAGTTATGTTACTGAACATTTTTGCCTGATAATCTTCGTTGCTACACATTTTTAAATATGGTATTGGTTGCTTTATTGCCTGCTTCCCACCATGAAGAATGTATAACAGTACTTAACAGAAGCAACAAACATGGAAACCTGTTCATTTTTTCCCTTTTATTCTCTGTGTCACTCACTTTATCCATGAAACTTTGTCAGTCCTGGAATCTCAAGACTATAAAAGTTTTAATATAATGTATAGATCAACACACAGGTTAGCCAGACATAAAACCATACTTTTGGCCCCTGTGTCAGCAAAAAGGACTTTTTTCAGTCTTATCAACTACCTTTCTTCTATTCTTCACTGTTGCACAGACATGGGGCTAAAATGATAATCTTGACTTCTTTTTAGGTCTTATCTTTTCTACTTTGTGTTTGATCTCTTCCTACAAAAATTGGCTACAGCATCTTGTAGAGCAGCAGGGAGCAGCACAGTCAGGCCACATATGCTTTAGGTCAGAAAATGTACCACTGAGTTGTCTGAATTCATGTTTTTTGAGGAGAATTTCAGCAACGTTTATGATGCTGCTCAGTGCTCATCTATGGTAGACTATCATCTTTTTATTACTTAATTTGTAGTCTGCAAACTCACAGGGTCATAGAGAGTCTTCCTCATTATTTGTCAACTAGTAACATATTTCTTGGACTGGAATGGCTATTTGCTACTAACATGACAAGAAGTTATCAATAGCAATAGTACTACTGCAAATGTTGTCTTTGATAATGCAAGTTTACTTACTTAGAAGCTTGAATGGTTAACAAAGCTCAGATCCCTGAAAAAATTATTTTGTTTTCCTCACCTGCCCCACCTTGTTTTTAATAAATATTTTACACCTTCCAGCTCGGCACAGATCTATTTCACCTATACTTCTCCATTTCAATCAGTGACAGCCTCATACAGCTAATTGCTCCATTTCATGCTAGTACTAGGTTTCTTTCAAGGTTATCCAAACTAACTTGCTGTATGATTAAGAACTCTCTGCATATTTTAAGTATTTTATAGAAGTGGCTAACTTCTAACATGTCTTTTTATTAAGTTTTTGCAAGTGAAAATAGTGTGGTTCACTGAGAAGGAAAAAAAGTGCTGATGAAATTTCAGGTCTTAAAATATTTGTATTTGAAAGTTAAATGTTAGTACATTAATAAACTTGTTTATTTGCGGCAGAGTGAAGAGAGCACACAAGAAATAGGAACTGAATAGTCAGGACAAATTAAACAAGACGCAGTTTTCCAAAAAAAAAACAGTCAAAATATATTCCTTCAGGATGGGTCTAAGCTTTACATTTTCATCACTACAGCCACAGAATTTTCTAACAGATTGTAATTCTCTATTGAATTACACTCCAAGCAACAATTAAAATAATATAAAGGGCTGTTGTAGAAGAGTTTTTATAATCAAAACAGTGAGTAATATGTTTCTTACTAAACTATTGAAGTAAAAAAAAGTTACCCCAGTAATTCCTGACCTCTACAAATTCTCTTTAAAGGTTATTAATCCCATACTAATTAATTTTTCCTGAAAATGATTCTCGGGCAATTATCATCCTGCAAATAACCAACCCAGTATCCAATCACCAAACATCTACTGTGCTCAAAACAAATTCTAGATAAGACAACGGTAAAGCTTGAGAGATTTGAACACTAACTTAATGCTTGATTTAAATTGAGTAGTTGGGTCAAAAAACTCTCCTATCTCCAGTTGTTTTTATGTCGTCGTTCAGACAGTCTAAAATAAGGTTTTGCACATGACTGACAGGGATTATTCTATTTTCTTTCTTCAGCACATGCATAGTTGCTAACTTTTGCACAATTTAGAGTTAAGTCAGCCATGAATGCCAAGAAACTCCACCACACCACTCCAGTCCTCTTCCAGTGCAAAGTAGGAGAAAACTACTGTTTCCACGCTCTTTTTTTTTTCCTAAAATGAAGTGCAGAATGTCTCCTTCAGTTTTCAGCATTTTAGAGAAGAATATCTAATGACTAAAGATGTTTCATGAAGGAATAAAATGGATAGACAGGGTACTTGCCTTTCTAGACTAAATAGTATCTTAGTATCTTTTGTATCCTGACTGGTTATTTTTGAGCTTCAGAGGAAAGTAACGCTATAAATTCACCTTAATCTTGGTTGAGGAAGTTTACAGTTTTGCAATTTGTAAATTTATTTTGTCAAATGGTGCTTGTTTCACTCAAATTTTCAATCTTGGATTATATTCTGACCTCACTGAAATCGTTAGCAAAGTCACTACCAACATCTGTGGAACTGTGATTTTATCATGCAGCTTCTTAGTGCTACACTAGTATGTTTGCTGGCATATTAAGCTCCATTAAATCCACTAGGAAACATGTTTCATTTGTAGAAGAGTTTAGGAAAATATCACATCTTCAGCACTGAGCTGCTGCTCTTATTCACACTGTACAAATAAAAAGATGAACACGATCCAAATGCATATTTAAACTCTACATGTGTCAGTCTGACAGGATTAGGGCCTTAAATCTTGAATTTGCAACTATGAAACATATCTTCCCCTGCCAAAATTTCCCTGATTTTCTAAACATTTTATTAACAAATCTTGGTGACAGCTCTCTCAAATTAAATCCAAATAAAATACTTGGCAATGGGAAGGAGGAGTGTGATTTTATTTTTGCAAAAAGTCATTAATAGAATTGCTAGACTACTGTGTTGACATCAAGCTACCATGTTATCCAAACACAGTCTATTCAAGATGCTTCAATAAATATTGCTTAAAATAAGTATGTGTATATTAGCTGAGAAATGATTTTCAGTTAATGTTTACTAATAAAAAGCTTTATATGATATAGATGAATGCTTAAGAAGAAGATTTATGTTGAAATTGTTTAAAGGAATGTGACACAGTAATTAACAGTAGGTCATTTTATAGCTTTGGAGGCTATCCTGGGGCAATAGTGTCCCAGCAGAAGAGAGGTTTGAATCATGGCTTTATCAAAGGCAATGGCAGCCAAGCCGCAGGCTCTAGTGGGACCAGACTTTCACCAAAGCAATACAAATTTTAACCTGAAGTGAGAAATGTAAAAAGGACATTCAAGTGTGGGGGGAAAAAGTAGTATTTTTCAATTCAGATTGTTCTCATGTTAAAAAAATGAATATACCAAATGATTGAATTTTATGTGCATATTTATATTCTATCAACACGGATTAAGAAATTTTCAAAAATTAATTCTCCAATATGAAGTCTTTATAAATTTGAGATTTTTAAAAAAGGGTGAGTTTCAGATTAACAGCTGTTAGTAGAACATGTTATGTTATTCTTTGTTTGTGTGTGCTTGTCTGTATTCGCGTATTTACAACCACAGGGCAAAAAGATTTCAAATCTACAAAAATCACCGCAATTTACACAAAGAATAAAATTACACAAAAATTTTAAATGTAAAAAAAAATAGCATCTTCTAATTACATTATGATGATGTGCTTTGCATGTACTATTAAGTAACAGTTCACAAGATTAAGTAAAAATCTAAAAACAAAGCAAAGCTTTTTGATTTTTTGATGTCTTGTAAAAATCAGTATAATGCACAAGACAGACACAGTTAATGTGCATCAAAATTAATATCAAAATACTGGAAAGTACTATGGAGCAAAAGTCAGTCTGCATTCAAATTAAGATGTACATTATTTAATCTGGGTCAAGGCATATAAGAGAAAAATAAAGGGTGATCTGGTATCAAATAAACACAGAACAGGTGGCAGGTCTAGTTTAAACTGGTATTAATCTGTCTTGATAAAAGCTACAACAGGGAAAGTTATGTATTTGTGGAAAATACGGGATTTTTAAAACCGCTTTCATAAACATCGTGGGTTTTTTTCCACTTTGCGGAGGAAACTGTTAAAATACCTTTTAAAATGCAGCCCTGTGTAATTATTCTGTCAATATACTGTTTTTTTTTAATCCCAGACAATGATCAAAGAGCAGCTTGGCTTGTCTGTTGGAGTCAATACTAAAAGCACAAGGGAAGGAAATAGCATACCTAAAGGCAGCTGAAAATCAAGCAACAGCAGAGCTCCTAGTGCAGACAGAGTTACTGTCTCAAGCAAGATAGGATGCACAATACTATGTATTATTGCATTTTGTCCATCAGCATTACCGTGCAAAGCTATACAAAGTTTAAATCAGTCTAATTTCTAATTTAGGCTACATCATTGTGTGTTCTAATATGTCAATTAACTTTCCTAGAGATTTTAAAGTACCATCACTATTGTAACACCGCTTTTCCACTGACATTCTTTAATGATCTTTCATTTTTGCTACTTACTTAGACTGCTTGCTAAAATATCCGCAATTGCTTCTTCCAAATTTTCATCATTGGGATTGAAAGAGTTATAAAGCAATTCCCAAACCCCTTCACCTCCTAGTAAAAAGAAGCAAAGAAACAAACAAAAAAGAACATTTTGATTTTTAAAAATTTTTTTTAAAAAGCAACATTCTTGGAAAAAGTTGAATCAGAAAAACTTTTTCTGGGAATATTTCCTCTTCAAATTACCTCCTTATTCTACTGGTAGAAGTAAGTCTTATGTGTATCTGTACAATACTATAACTATGCAAATATTTTAATGTTTGTAATACTGAACAAGCTCTGTGTTTTAGAAGTGAGAGAGCAGTGGAAACCACTATCTATTTCTGAGAAGTGTGATTTCTGTTCTGGGTTCACCAAATGGTTGCTTTTGTCCACTCGTGCTTTCACTCTTTCAGACGCAGTGATTGTCAGCTCAGTGGCACACAAGATAGCTGTCACCTTCAAGTTTACTCTTTTGCAGAAGCAGTATGTAACAACAAATGCATTAACATATCATACCAAATAGAGAGGAGTTATGATCTAATGCAAGTTTATAGCAATTATTTTGCAATTAGATGAATGGTGCAGATTAAAAAAAAAAGCAATCTTATCCTAGAATCATTTCTTCTCATTTTGAAATGATTTTGCATAAGATGATGAGAAGGAAAAATAATATTCTTCTATATTAATTATAAAACACATTTGTTACAGAACACAAAATACATTTATTGATTTCCATTTTAAGCATTGTTATAATCTAGATAGAAAATCTGACCTAAAATGAAACAGCTCTCATAAATTTCAAAATAGTCAGGCAAGAGAGAAATGAATCCCTCCAACATACCCTCTTCTGTGCCATGCACATGCATATGCATACTGTGTCCAAGTACCACAGAAATGACATTAGAGGAAAGCATAAGCTTTTTTTCTCCCCATTGGAAATATGAATATATCAAAACAAATAAACAATTTTTCAAAATTTGGAACTGACGGGGCCAAGTCTGTCAACCCTGGGCATGTAAGGCCTTCTCAAAAATCAAAGGAGGGTTTTTGTTGATGGTGATGTTTTTTTTCTGGTGATGGTGATGGACTGTAGCAGGTCAACTTTGGCAGAAGTGGAAAAAATTTCCCAGTACCTACCATAGTTTATTTTGCAGCTGCATCACTTGTAATTTTGCATAGGCACTCTAGATGGCTCAAAAAAATTGAAGCCATAGCTACAGCATTAGAACTATTTTAAAAAGGGTTCTGCTAGTGGAAGAAAATAGCATTCATGATATGAAGACCAGGCAGCCAAGCAGAGGGCGCAGGCGTATGGTTGCAGTGCATTAGGAGCACAGCAGTCCTGTCCCAGAGGTGTCCAATAAGGAAGGATCACTTCTCTCAGCCTCCTATTACCCAGGACATGGTTTGTCTTCATTGCTGCAAGGGCTCCCAGGTGGCTTTTGTGCAGCTTGCCAAGACTCCGGGGCATTTCTGCAGAGCTGCTCCCCAGGCAGCCCCTGCCCAACCTGGACTCTCCCATGCACAGCCAATACAGTTCACAACTGTACTGGGGAAAAAGCAGACATTACTGGGGTACCCTACACCTTTTAAATAGCAGGATTAAAACACAGTTGAGGGAAAAGCTTAAGTATATCTTGCAAAGCATAAACACTCTGTCAGCAGAGGATCACCACACTCCAAAGAATTAACAGACACTGTAGTTGAAAGATCAGAAATGTATCAACATTGGCAACTAAGAAAAACAGAGGTGAAACTGGAGCTTATGGAGAGACCCAACTGAAAAGGAAGGTATTTTTGGAGAAAGGTAAAGTAAAGCAAAGATCAAGAAATTGGGATGGCACATATTTACTCCTATGAGCTGATAAAGTAAATGCCAAGAGTAAAACCGCAAAAATTTGCGCTCATTTAAACCCTTTTATATAAGCCACTCTCTGTTTTTAAGGTCATGACTACCAACCAGGTCCTCAAAGGTGGATGGGGAGAAGAACCAGAGCAGGAAGAGACTTAGCAGAGTGACTAAGGATTTATTTTCTCTTTTGTTTACTGCAAAAAAAAACATCAAGAAGCACATCTTTTATTTCTGGCATCCTTTACTTTTACATAAATAAAACACTTACATTATAACTATTGAGAATGCAGCAGCTGTTATGAGACCCAGTAGGGGAATGACCATTTAGAGCTTGTTGTCTGTCCCCAAGAACATGTACAGAGGCAAAGTGCCAGGCAGCCAGACAAGAATGGTGTGCACATACATATACAACAACACTAATAAAATCTGTCTTAATTTTAACTTTGACCTGGATATAATAAAGCAGTGTTTTGTACCCATACTAAAGAAAAAATTCCAGCCACATCCTACCCTTAGTGATATAAAAGAAGTTCTGGAAGTAATTTTTGAGGAAAAAATGACAAGTCTATTTCCAAGTATGCCTGAAGTGATGTTTACTTTTTGCACTTATTTTCTCCATGTTAATAGAGACAGAACAGAGTGTACTACATGTTAGGTCAAAAGGCTTAAATATTTTCCTGTCAAGCCTGAGTCTAATATCAATTCACTGCCAAAAAGAATCAGCTGTAATCACCATCTGGAATGTGCTTTAACTCTAATACTGACATCTTTAACACATTGCTCAGAAATATGTGAGCTCATATACTTAGGACGTTCCTCGTGCTTGCTATTACTGTATTTGTACCTCGTGTAGCCAAAAACTCCTGCATTTCAATTGAATTCCTGAATTAATTTGTATTTATTTGACAGATTCAGAGAAAGGATAATTAAACTTTTCATTCGATTCCTGTATTTAAATATATTTGCATATGAAGCATAACACATGAACAAAGCCTTTAACTATATAATTTGGGAAGGAAGAATTACCACTTTTTCATTTATGAACTCCTTTTGAGTCTTAATTTTCTACTTAAATGGAGGTGAAAGAAGGACAATGTTTGTGTATGTGCTGTGAACTTTCAAGTTCATGATAATGCATTTTATCAGGCATTTCTGAGATTGAGCTGGTTTATCAGTTTATAAGAAGTCACAAAAACTTTGACCAGGAAGTCACTTGAAAATGTGCACAGTGTTGTCCTTTTGCTAAGATTTCTGTGGCTAAATTCTGATACTCAGCTGTTTGCAGCTTACTGCTTTGTTATAGAGCTAATAAAAAGTATACATGGGGAAAAAAAAAACACGCCAAATTCAGTTCTGGTGTAAAAAGACCGACTCAGTTCCCTTGATTTAATCTGAGTTCAATTCACTTGCCTCCAAATGAATTCAGTCCAATATTCTTAAAAGAAATGATAATGAGATCATTAGTCTTTACCCAGCAGATGCTGATAATTTAATACTGACTATTTTTTAGTACAGTATGTTTAAATTTCAGAAGCTCTCTCTTTCCAGGAAGGTTAATTACTATAATGTGTTTATCTAGTTCTCTAACAGTAATACCCTATGTCACATGGTAATATCACTTTAAAAATAGAGCAGATAGATAGATTAAATAAATCTCTTTACTTGTCCTGTAAAAATATTGGTTGTGGTTTAAAATGCAGTTTTGTAAGTACGCCATTAATGACTTGTCTTCTAAAACACTAAGGCATATGTAACTACAGTCTTATGTTCTCCTTTGTAAATCCTGAGGCAATTCTGAAAGAAGATAAACAATGTCTTAATTCAAACTCCTATTGGCTAAATTTAAATGTGCACTAAATAGATAAAATCAAAAATAAGCAACATTGAAGAACTGCTTATTATGCAAAACAACATATACTTGCTAAATTCTACTGCAGCTTGTTTCTGCAATTTTCACGCTTAACATCTTTAAAAAGGGAAAAGACCGGGCAGAATGAAACTCAGGAAAAAAAATTTACTCCATGGTAGTTACTGTTATGCTGGATTTTCTTAAGTGCTACAGAGTTAACAATACACACATTTTTGCAGGATTGAACCCAAATTTAACATCTAAATAATGTTATGCTTAACATAAAATCCATGCCTGGGTTTTGCCTTAGGTGTCTCAGAGCTGGAAAGGTCCCAGTGAGGAGGGGGCTGCAGGTGCTTCAGCCCCCCAGCCTCATGCAGCAGTGGGGTCCCTCTCTGTGCCCATCCCCAGGAAGAACAGCTGACACATTTTGCTAATAATAATTAGTTATGGTAATAAGGACAAGGACTGGTTGAGAAAAATTGCAGGAGGAGGGTGTCATGACGAGCAATAAAATGAAAGAAGAATTTCTTTTTAAGTATAAAGTGTCACGCATGGAAAAAAGTCTTAAGCTCTCATGCAAATGATGGGCAGTGAGTTGCACTATGGCAAGATCTTGAGTGATGACAGCCCCATTAAAAGAATAGCTTAATGCTCAGCGCTGGTTAAAACAGTAAATTGTACGTTGGAAGTTATTGAGGGAGATCAAAAACAATCATTGCACTGCTGTACAACTGTGGTTTATTCATATTTTAGATACATCCTTCTGCCTAAATTGATGGCAGAGTACTCAGTGCTTTGCAAGAGTCGCTAACATCTATTACCCACTACTATTCTTAACAAGAACAGCTAGATTTACTAAATGGGAACATAGATCATGATTAGCAACACAAGAGAAAAAAAACCCTCAACTGTGAAATTCGCAATCAAAAAAATTGCTTCAAATAAAGTCTTATTTCAAGTCTTATTAGTCTTATTTCAAGCTATTTTGACTACTATTTTTATTTTTATTTTTATTTACCTTACCTTAAAAACTCTTTACTGTAAAAACTCCACGGTAAAAAAAAAAAAAAGGTGAAAAGTACTGACTTGGGCAAACAGCAAAATCTCAAATACTTTTCTATGATGATTTTATTATGTAGAAAGCTTCCCAGATTTACATCAGATGACTTCTATTCCACATGTCCACACAACTTTGATCTCAGTTTTAGTCTCTAGGCTCTAAGAGAAATAGAAAATAAAGGGTAACAATTATTAACTTTGGAGACTACGCTGGTGTCTCAAAGAGTAAGCTACTGGAATGCAGATTAAGTTATTAATAGCAGATATTAATTACATTATGTTAGTCCCTGTAAACCCCAGTTGAGAACCAATATGCAACTGTGCTGGTAATTTAGACAACAGAAGAGGACAGTTCCTGCTAAAGAGAATTCATGATCTAAGATTTAGATAATACACAACGAATGGACAAACAGGCTACAGGGCTGAAGGTGAGTCAGAATGGTGAGTCGGCAATAAAACATTGAGTCCAGCAGAGTAGCTGGAGACTCAGGCTTTCGTTTACATAATCAAATTAAAAAGAAAAGAAAAACTGTCAGGAAGTAGAGGCAAAACAGAAAAAAATATACGAATTATCTTATTCCAGAAAATCTGGATAACCCCAGGTAGTGCCAATACTTTTATATGCACAGATTCTGCTTTTTTTTTTCCAAATTTTATTAAGACATTCTTGAAATAACCTTGGCAGCTCCACACACTGCATTCGTTCAGGGCACAGTGTTGCCGCAAGAGAAACACTGATCATAGAATCATAGAATCATAGAATGCCTAAGGTTGGAAGAGACCTCTAGAGGTCATCTAGTCCAACCCCCCTGCA
>JAUBNY010000700.1:5668921-5685580 GCA_032275445.1 Crypturellus soui
AGAAGTGAGAGACCAGTGCAAACCACTATCTATTTCTGAGAAGTGTGATTTCTGCTCTGGGCTCACCAAATGGTTGCTCTGTCCACTCGTGCTTCCCTCTTTCAGATGCAGTGATCGGCAGCTTAATGGCACACAGGGTAACAGTCACCCTCAAGTTTACTCTTTTTCAGAGCAGTATATAACAACAAATGCATTAACATATAATACCAAATAGAGAGGAGTTACAAGCTAATGCAGATTTATCTCAATTCTATTGTAATTAGATGAACAGTGCAGATAAAAAAAAAGTAATCTTATACTAGAATAATTTCTTCCCATTTTGAAATGGTTTTGCATAAGATGACAGGGAGTAAAAAATAATACTCTTCTAAATTAATTATAAAAGGTGTTTGTTACAGAACACAAAATACATTCATTGATTTCCATTTTAAGCATTGTTATAATCTAGATAGAAAATCTGACCTAAATTGAAACAGCCCTCATAAATTTAAAAATAGTCAGGCAAGAGAGAAATGAATCCCTCCAACCATGGCACCCTCTTTTGTGCCATGCACATGCAAATGCCTACTGTGTCCAAGTACCACAGAAATGATATTAGAGGAAAGCATAAGGTTTTTTTCTCACCATTGGAAATATGCATGTATCAAAACAAATAAGTTTTTCAAAACTTGGAACTGATGGGCCAAACCTGTCAGCCCGAGCATGTACTGCCTTCTCAAAAATGGAGCAAAAGCCAGTTTTGCTGATGGTGGTGGCGGGGTTAGAGGGTTTTAAGGCCAACTTTGGCAGAAGTGGAAAAAAGCTTGCCAGTGCCATACAGTATTTTACAACTTCAGCACTTCTAAGTTTGCACAGACACTCCAGAAGCCACGGCCATTAGAGATATTTTAAAAAGGGTTCTGCCAGAGGACAAAACCAGCGCTCGTGCCATGGAGAGCCGCCGCCAGGGCCAGGCGGAGGGCCCGGGCGGGCGGCCGCAGTGCAGCAGGAGCGCGGCAGCGCTTGCTGGCCGGGGAAGGGCAGGCGCAGGCTCCTCCGCACGATGGACGGACGGTGCCGCTCGGGAAGAGCGCGGGGGAACAGGAGGATCCGCGGGGAGGATCCGCGGGGAGGCCTCTTCCCAGCCCCCGGAGGAGCCAGCTCTGTGCAGAGAACAGGGTGGCAGTTCAGAGGAAGCGGAAGTCTGAGAAGCAGAAAAACATCTGACCTTGTAACAGACAGAGACCTGGGAAAGATTAATACCAGGGAAAAACTATGCTCTTGAGCAGCTCCTGGGAATGCTTGCGCCAAGGAACCTCTGAGAGTGACGGGCAAAAGACAAAATGGGAGAAAGATTACGGAGGGCAGCCTGTGAAGGCTCTAGGTAACACGTTTGTACTTGTTTTATAACAAATACAGTTTAAAGTCAGCTCAACTTTCAAATATTTCAGCATCTGCATCGGATCAGCTGCTCAATCCCATCTTATTTATGATGTATTTTCAGAAGAGGATGCTGGATAAAGCTTTTTATAAAACAAGCTTAAATTAATACCGCATATCGGAAAGAAGTAATTACCAACAAGCGTGAGGTATTTTATGGCAATATGGGGATAGAAGCTGGTGAAACGTATTATGATACCAGAGGCATCCCTATGTTATGAAGATAACTGATTTGCTAATTACTGCAAATGTTAGGTCCTGTATAAATACCAAAGCAGAGTCAGTAAAGCACTCTTAATGGTTATACTACTGTTTATAATTATTTCCTGATAATTAGAATAATTTCACTGTTTCACAAGCATTTTGTTTATCACTTTTTCATTTCAAATAGCCTTCATTTGGAGACTTTTAAGCACTTTAACATCCTACATAAGGATCTTTCTATAGTGACTGCTAGCCATGGAACTGAGCAGTCAGAGGAGGAATGTTGCAGGGCTCTGAGGATTTCAGTTGTGGGATAGCATGTTGTTATTTGTGATTGACAGAAGCAACAAGCCACAGGGAAATACAAAATTTTTGCAACTTCAACTGCAAGAGTGCTACTCATGAAAGAATGCAGCAGAATTTTCATGGCATTTTGATATATGCTTACAGAAGTGCTTTCAAGCTGTTCATAAAATGCAGACTTAATTAAAGTGATTTGCCTTATTTCAAAGAAAATTGATTTAAAGGATGAATTGGTACTTGAGAAAAACAAGGCCAAGACAAAAAAAAAAAAAACAGAACTTTTGGATGGGGGAGTTTGGGCCTCAAATCCTCACCTGATGCAGAATTATGCCCATGCAAAAATTACCACCACATGCATCTAAACAATTTAGGACACCAGCCTTTATCATATCACAAATTAATCCCAGAAAAAGGAATTCTCACTTTAACTATATTTGTTAGGTAATTTCAAGCCATCATCATTCAGTGATAAAATACAGTATTAATGAAAAAAAAAATACAAGTTTTAGATTCACAATACACAGACTAATTTTATACTACATTCACATTTTAGTCTTCCATTACCTGCTAATTGCTCTAGTATAAAAGTACAGTTTGCTCATTTACACCTATTGCCCTTCAGAAAATGTCACTCAGTGTGCTAATCCGATTCATTTCCTAAGGCCTCTCTGTGTTTCCGCATAGCGAGAGGGGATCATTCCATGTTCCAGTTATTCTAATTTTTCAAACCTACTTATAGGATATGTAATCTAGACTGTACTAAACTAATAGGGAAGTAGTAGGAGCCCTTATGCCAGACCAACCAACACTTTTCTGCTCTTAATAACTTTCAGTTAACAATACAGTTTGCTTCTGAGTCCACTGACATCAATAGCTCATCATCTGTTAACTTCAATGTGCACTCTAGTTATATTTTATAAACACTATTACTTAAAATGTAAAATTTGAGGTTCAGAGGTCAAAAGAAAACCAGTAAAATATTTAATTACTTTGCTACACTGAAACATTTTTTCCAATTGTATGTATGCTGTTTCTCTTCTGCGTGGAATAAATTATCTTAGTTATTTGCACTTTGAGAGTTCCAGTAAAGAAAACAGTAAAGTCAATCAAAAATCAATCAACACTTTGATTAATCACGTTAAAAAACCTTTCAACATGAATGAGACTTTAGTAGCAACAACATGTATACTCAAGACAAGGATTTGAGTTTTAAATGCTCATTCCCTACTGCTGCAAAGAAATACAGTCATTCCTAGGAGCGTGGTAGCGCTCTGTGACATGATAGCGGTGATTTGATAATGCAGCCTTCAGGCAGTGCTTCACACACACTGCAGCTCTCCTTCCCTTGGGCAATATTTTGCACAGCAGAAAGTCGAAAAAAAACTCAGTCTATGACTGGTAGAAAAAAATACAATAAAATAGGAATAACAAGAACAATGAAGGGAAAAAAGCTCCCCTAATTCAATGAATCTTCTTCAACTGAATGAGAAAGAAAAACTAGCAATATATATAAATCCATGAGTGTTACGTATTGTTATCCATCGTGCTCATCTAGGAACATCTAAGAAAATGCAAAAAGACATATGGAACTCATGCAAACAAATTCCTAAGATATCTCTGCTGGTTCTTTATGGATGATGGCCTATCTCCTATAACCCTCAAACACAGAAATAGAAGGGGGAACAGTATCCTGAAGTAGGAAGTTCTGAAAGAAAAGCAATTTCTTGTTACTTGCAAGAAAAGCAATTGCAGGTTGATTTTCCACTTCCTCCTCCACTTATTTCCTAACACTGAGGATGACAAAGACGACTTTTATTGTTCGGGTAAACCCTGCTGAGGAAAGGTATTTCTGTTTGACGTTTCTTTTGCTCTTAAGCAAGCCTACAACTGCGGTACCTAAGTGAGGCTGGTCTCCTGAGTTAATGGCAATGATTTTACAAGATGTGTCATCCCACCCAGATGTTAACTGCAATGCAAAAGCTGAAGCTCGTAGATTGAGAAAACAAGGGTTCTTCTTCCCAGGAGCAAATACACAATTTCCCCCTTCCTCCTCCCTTATTTTTGATTCAGTGACTAGCAGCAATACCAGGAAATGAGAAAGAGAAGCCATAATACCCTTCTTCAAGCTTAGCTCAGATGAGATTACATATTTTCTTTTATGGTAGCAACAAAGCTGAAAGAATAACTGTTTAATACTAACTAATTAATCTTTTATTTCGTAAGCACTGTCATCATTCCCTATTTCTCAGCATAGTGCTTCTTTATATTTATTTGTATTTATGAAAGGAACAGAGTATTTCAGACTCAGGAAAATCTTCATGTTAGAGGAAAAAATGCAGAGCTAATTCTAGTGATTATGGCACCTCCATCCATCTATTACAGGCATGAGAAGTTGCAGTCCCATCCCCAAACCACTGTACTTTGATGTTTATTTATTTCAACTGTCAACTGTAAATGCTATGCAGTTTTCTAAAAACATCTAATTTAAAATGGTCAAAACAGTATCATAAGTCTTCAAGAACCTCCTACACTTTAACTGAGAAAAATAAGTATTTGTTTTCAGAAGTCATGTGATGTACAAACTAAGGAACCTCTGAAATGCTGAAGTAATAATACATGACAAAAATACAGTTAAATACTAACAAGAGAGTAAGTATTAGAAATACTGTCTCTAATGCTTTGCCCCCTAGCCAAATATTACTGGATGAAAAATGACAACTGAATAACATTTGAAAGCAATTTTAAATATCCCATTATCTTGATTACACAGATCATAGACCGTGTTCAGTTAACACATTCCTCATCTTCCTACATCCATATGGACCAGTGTCTCATTGTTGAGTTATCATAATTAAGCTTAAATTCTATCTTCATTACCTTTGAGTGGTTTAAAATTATCCTAAAAAAAAAGAAACCCTATGTAGAATTTAACCATATGCCATTAGCATGTCCATATTTTGCTGTAGAAAACCTAAATTCAGAGTTTATTTATTTCCTGAAATTTGCATGTAGCCACACAAGAAATGCCAAGAGACCAGCTGATCAAACGTACTGATGGAATCGGGGTACATTTCTCTGATATTCAGTGTCTTGCTGTGGAAAGGACAACAGAGTGATGAGGGCTTGGACTTGCTCCGTGAATACTCTATAACACATACTCTATAACTGCTGTGACCTTTGCACTCAAGAAATGGGGAAGAAGATTCAGAATGCAGAGAAGCTGCCAAAAAGGTGACAATTTTGCATCTGTTTGAGCAGCAGAAATGAAATTGAATATTACCTTAAAAGAACATGAAGTCAAAAAGTATGAATTTCAAAAATGAGTGAGTATAATTTAAAAGGAGAGAAAAAGACAATTAGATGGATGTTTCTCTTCATGCAGATCACCTTAACAGAGAAAACTTGTCCAATTAAATATCAAGATTTGCATCAGGTAAAATTCAAGAAACATATTGTTCTGTGACAGCAAAATATGAATAGCAAACATAATGCAAAGTGACCAGTCCTGATTTTAGTCTAACTCAGTGGTGTGATACCACCATAGTAACAGTCTTATTTTTATAAGTCTTATTTATAAATGCAGAGTTTAGGGAGAATTCCCAGAATTACTGTTCTGGGAATATCTACAAATATCCCTTTACAATGATTACCTTTTGCAGCTTGCTTAAAATTAAACACAATGAAGATATTCAAATCCTGGAAATGTGCAGAAGTGACATACGTATATGTTATTCCTTCATGCAAATGCTCTGGTCTCAAGTAACCAGTGATTTATAGTTATATATGGTTTACTGCAATGTGAATCTGTTTCAGCCAGATATTTTCATGGTCAGGAAAAAATATCTTATCTTTAATATGCACTACTGTATATTAATAACTTCCACTCTTGTTTAAAGTTTGTTTTCTGTCATATGATATTATCACACTCACACAAAAGCATAAAATCTAAAGAAAGCAAATCTAAGTTATAAAGCTTTTTATTTTTCCTAATGGACACTTTCTGTCCTGATGTATTTTGAGTGGTTTTTTTTGGATAGTCTGTCAAAATGTCATTAACAATGCCACATCTATCATTTCTTTCATGAGATACTACTCCATAATGTAACAGAACTTAATATTAGATGGCTTTTTTGTTATTACTGAGCCCAGATTTCCTCCAATAAAATAATGGGAAAAATATGAAGAACACTCTTCTGATTTTTTGTTTGTTTGTTTGCATTTGTTTTCATTTATCATTCACTAAACATGAAATGTTAGAACTCTAATCTGGTAAAATCTGCCTCAAAATAATGTATTTTCAACAATATTTTAAAAGTATTGCAGTAAAATGATTAATTCTTAGACAGTAAAAAAAAAAAAAAAGGGACATAAGGCCAAGATATTAACAGCCCCAAATCAGGTTACTCAATGGAAGTTTGTCTTCGAAGAGAAGCTTGGAAACCAGAACTGCAGTTAGCATCATTTTTTCTTTCATGGGGAAACACAAAAGAGCTCACAATTAGTTAAACGCTGAAGAACCAGTCTGGCGTATTCTCGAAGGAGTGGGGCAGAGCAGCCTTATGATGTGTGGGCAGTGTTCTGACACAACAGGCATTTCAAAGAATCCAAAATACTAAAAGGCAGAAAGGCATCTGGAATCCAAAGATGAAATCTACCCCACAACACTGAAAGGCATACGGTGTTGTGGCAACCAACGCAGTGTAAAAGCTGATGCCTATCTTGGGTGGAAAGAAAGGAAAAAATGTATATTGCTCTCCGAAATAGCAAGCAAGGACAAGAAGACCAAAGAACATAATCTGCTGTGATTTTGTCTATTGCATTAGTTAAGAAAACATGAAAGCACAAAAGATTATTTAATTATAAATTGGACAAAGATGCATAAGAAAGTATTTTGCCATGAAAAGCTTAACTGAATATTAGGGAGTAAATGGGCATATCTGTTGGACAGTAAATTCTGGGTATATACTAGTGGTGTATAAACAAAAGAATAAACTACAAAAATAGTGTTCAGGAAGTCATGTTGGTTTGTAGGTAGCTCTACAGGAGCCCCCAGCTTAGACAAGTGTTGGCTTTGATGAGGTTTGTCAGGGACATGAACAGTCAGGTACCACAAGGGCCTGGGATGCCACAGATTCCCAGTATTTGAGCCTCATGGTTAAAACTGTTTATGTGTAATTTGAATTTCTCTTTGTGTATTTGCATGCATTTCCCTTCATGCTAGCTGTGCACCTCTAGAAGAGCCACACTCCGTCTTCTTGAGTCCCTCCCTTTAGGAAGTCACGAAGAGCAACGAGGCTCCTCAAAACCTGAAATAACGTTTGTCCCTCAGCTTCCTTAGCCCCCGGCCAACTTGGTGGCCATCCTCTAGACTCGCTCCAATGCATCAGTGTTTTCCTGGTACTAACCAGTTTCTCAGAAAGGGGTACAGTCCTCCAGGTGCTGTCCCAGAGGTGTCCAAAAAGGAAGGATCGCTTCCCTCAGCCTCCGAGCTGTCCTGCTGCTATTGCCCAGGACACAGTTTGTCTTCACTGCTGCAGGGGGTCCCAGGTGGCTCTTGTGCAGCTTGCCGTGACCCCAGGGCATTTGGCAGAGCTGCTCCCCAGGCAGCCCCTGCCCAGCCTGGACTCTCCCACGCACAGCCAATACAGTTCACAGCGGTACTGGGGAAAAAGCAGACCTTACTGGGGTACCATACGTCGTCTAAACAGCAGGATTAAAAAACATTTGAGGGAGAAGCTTAAGTACATAAAAGTGAATAAACACTCTGTCAGCAGAGGATCAACACACTCCAAAGAGTTAACAGACACTGCAGCTGAAACATCAAAACTGTATCAACACTGGCCACTAAGAAAAACAGAGGTGAAACTGGAGCTTATTGAGAGACCCAGCTGAAAAGGAAGGTATTTTTGGAGAAAAGTAAAGTAAAGCAAAGATCAAGAAATTGGGATGGCACATATTTACTCCTATGTGCTGATAAAGTAAATGCTAAGAGTAAAACAGCACAAAAATTTGTGCTCATTTAATGTCTTTTATAGAGGTCACCATTTGTTTTTTAGTTCATGACTACCAACCCGGTGTGGGGAGAAGAACCAGAGCAGCAAGAGACTGAGCAGAGTGGCTAAGGATTTATTGTTTTATTTATGCACATCTTTTATTCCTGGCATCCTTTACTTTTACATAAAAAAAACCACTTACATGATAACTATGGAGAATGTAGCAGCTGTTATGAGACCCAGTAGGGAAATGACCATTTGGAGCTTGTTGTGTGTCCCCAAGACCATGTACAGAGGCAAAGTGCCAGGCAGCCAGACAAGAATGGCGTGCACATACATATACAGCAGCACTAATAAAATCTGTCTTAATTTTAACTTTGACCTGGATATAGTAAAGCAGTGGTTTGTACCCATATTAAAGAAAAATTCCAGTAAAATCCTACCCCTAGTGATATAAAAAAAGTTCTGGAAATAATTTTTGAAGAAAAGATGGCAAGATTATTTCCAAGTTTTCCTGAAGTGATGTTTACTTTTTGCACTTATTTTCTCCATGGTAACAGAGACAGAACAGAGTGTACTACATGTTAGGTCGAAAGGCTTAAATATTTTCCTGTCAAGCCTGAGTCTAATATCAATTCACTGCCAAAAAGAATCAGCTGTAATCACCATCTGGAATGTGCTTTAATTCTAATACTGACATCTTTAACACATTGCTCAGAAACATGTGAGCTCATATACTTAGGATGTTCCTCATCCTTGCTATTACTGTATTTGTATCTCGTATAGCCAAAAACTCCTGCATTTCGAAATGAATTCCTGAATCAATTTGTATTTGAAGGTGTCATTTATTTGGCAGATTCAGAGAAAAGATAATTACACTTTTCATTCAATTCCTGTATTTAAATATATTTGCATATGAAACATAAGTCATGAACAAAGATTTTAACTATACAGTTTGGGAAGGAAGAGTTACCACTTTCTCCTTTTGAGACTTTATTTTCCACTTAAATGGAGGTGAAAGAAGGACAATGTTTGTGTATGTGCTGTGAGATTTCATGTTCATGATAATGCATTTTATCAGGTGTTTCTGAGACTGACATACCAGATTTCTCCATTAAATCTTAGCTATTTTAACAATTAATATCTATGCATTTCAAAAAGCACCTGTTTGCTGTGTGACAGCTTACAAGAAGGTCATTCTGGCATATCAATAATCTGCACAATTTTATTTTCTCTTTTTAAAACCTAGAGCAGTTCCTCAAGCTTAAAGCTTTTAGTGTCATGATATTATTCTTTATCTGAATAAAAACCATTAACTCTCCAAAAATGAATTAAGAAAACTTGAATGATTTGCATTGTTTTTTATTTTGAAAAAAAAAATATATATATATATCATTATGTGGTATGCAACCTGATATTGAGCACTTTTCACTTTTCACTGCAGGGTTATTTCCCCCTCAGCTAGTTTTTATAGCTACATTTTTAATGGAGCAATAGCACTCACAATAAGCAGCAGTGCAGTCACATTAGAAAGTTTCAAGTTCAGCCTTCATCAGAGGTTCACATGGACATCTATATGTATGAGATACTAAAGCTGGAACATCTCTGCAGCAGATAATTTTCTAAGGAACTATAGTGTGTTGAGAGAAAATACTTTATTCAACTTGTATCCCACTGATATAATACAGCCTACAAAAAAGGAAAAAGGAGCAAGAAAAGGAGGAAGAGATTACATTTCATCCCAATTATTGAAATAGTTGTTACACTCTTGTTGTCACATTCCAAGTAGAATAGGCTCACCTTAAGAACATAATAGTCACTCTTTAGATGGACATTAAGAACAATGTTGCTTCAATGAATCATTTGGGGGAAGAGGTGACACTTGAATAATTATAAGGGGAATAGGAGAGTTAAAATAGTCTCAGTCTTAGAAAGGGGGAAATGAATGAGTACGTAAAGTTATGAGGTAGAGAACAGAAAAAGAAAACAATTTTAAACCGTGGCATCATACAACTAATAACAAAGCAAGACGAAAGCAGTAAGACTTTAGCTAGTTTATCAGTTTATAATAAATCACAAAAACTTTCACCACAAAGTCACCTGAAAATGTGCACAATGTTGTCCTTTTGCTAAGATTTCTGCGGCTAAATTCTGATACTCAGTTGTTTGCAGCTTACTGCTTCGTTACAGAGCTAGTAAAAAGTATAGATGGGGGAAAAAAACTATGCCAAATTGAGTTCTGGTGTAAAAAGACCGACTCAGCTCCCTTGATTTCATCTGAATTCAATTCATTTGCCTCCAAATGAATTCCATCCAATATTCTTAAAAGAAATGATAATGAGATCATTAGTCTTTATCCAGCAGATGCTGATAATTCAATACTGACTATTTTTTAGTACAGTATGTTTAAGTTTCAGAAGCTCTCTCTTTCCAGGAAGGTTAATTACTATAATGTGTTTATCTAGTTCTCTAGCAGTAATACCCTATGTCACATGGCAATATCACTTTAAAAATAGGGCAGATTAAATAAATCTCTTTACTTGTCCTGTAAAAATATTGGTTGTGGTTTAAAATGCAGTTTCGTAAGTACACCATTAATGGCTTGTCTTCTAAAACATTAAGGCATATGTAACTACAGTATTATGCTCTCCTTTGTAAATCCTGAGGCAATTCTGAGAGAAGATAAACAATGTCTTAATTCCAACTCCTACTGGCTAAATTTAAATGTGCACTAAATAGATAAGATCAAAATTAAGCAACATTGAAGAACTGCTTATTATGCAAAACAAAATATACTTGCTAAATTCTACTGCAGCTTGTTTCTGCAGTTTTCACGCTTAACATGTTTAAAAATGGAAAAGATCAGGCAGAATGAATCCCAGGATGAAAATTTCCCCCATGATGGTTACTGTTATGCTGGACATTCTGAAGTGCTACAGAGTCTTAATAAAACACATGTTTTTGCAGGATTGAACCCAAATTTAACATTTAAATAATGTCATGCTTAACATAAAATCCATACCTGGGTTTTGTCTTAGGTGTCTCAGAGCTGGACAGGTCCCGGTGAGGAGGGGGCTGCAGGCACTCTGGTCCCCCAGCCCCACGCGGCACCCTCAGGAAAAGCAGCTGACACATTTTGCTAATAATAATTAGTTAAGGTAATAAGGACAAGGGCTGGTTGAGGAGCATTGCAGGAGGAGGGTGTCATAACAAGCAATAAAATGAAAGAAGAATTTCAATTTAAATGTAAAGTGTCACGCATGGAAAAAAGTCTTACCCTACCATGCAAATGATGAGCAGTGAGTTGCACTATTGCAAGATCTTGAGTGATGACAGCCCCATTAAAAGAATAGCTTAATGCTCAGCACTGGTTAAAACAGCAAATCGTTTGTGGGAAGTTATTGAGAAAGGGAGACCAAAAAAAAATCATTGTACTGCTCTACAACTGTGGTTTATTCATATTTTAGATACATCTTTCTGCCTAAATTGATGGCAGAATGCTCAGCATTTTGCAAGAGTCACTGACATCTATTACCCACTACTATTTTTAATGAGAATGTAGATCATGATTAGCAACACAAGAGAGAAAAACACCTCAATTGTGAAATTCTCAATCAAAAAATAGCTTAAAATAAAGTCTTATTTCAAGTCTTATTAGTCTTATTTCAAGATATTTTTGATTACTATTTTTATTTTGATTGTTTATTTATTTATTTATTTATCTTACTTTAAAAATTCCACACCAAAAAAGAAAAGGTCAAAAGTACTGACTTGGACAAACAGCAAAATCTCAAATACTTTTCTATGATTATTTTATTATGTAGAAAGCCTCCCAGATTTACATCTGCACTTAATCAGATGAATTCTATTCCACATGTCCACATGACTTTGATCTTGATTTTAGTCTCTAGGCTCTAAGAGAAATAGAAAATAAGGGTAACAATTATTAACCTTGGAGGCTACAGTGGTGTCTCAAAGAGTGAGCTACTGGAATGCAGATTAAGTTATTAATAGCAGTTATTAATTACATTATGTTAGTCTCTGCAAACCCCAGTTAAGAACGAATATGCAGCTGTGCTGGTATTTTAGACAACAGAAGAGGACAGTTCCTGTTAAAGAGAATTCATGATCTAAGATTTAGATAATACACAACGAATGGACAAACAGGCTGCAGGGCTGAAGGTGAGTCAGAATCGTGAGTCGGCAATAACACATCGAGTCCAGCAGAGTAGCTGGAGACACTGGCTTTCGTTTGCATAATCGAATTAAAAAGAAAAGAAAAACTGTCAGGAAGTGGAGGCAAAACAGAATTAAATATGTAAATTATGCTATTCCAGAAAATCTGGATGACCCCAGGTAGTGCCAGTACTTTTCTACGCACAGATTCTGATTTTTTTTTTTTCCAAATTTTATAATGACATTCCTGAAATAACCTCAGCAGCTCCACGCACTGCATTCGTTCAGGGCACAGTGCTGCTGCAAGAGAAACACTGATTCCAACAGCATCCCTTTAAGTACCTTTCTTTTTCAAAACTTGCTTTTGGAATGAAATGTCAGTGAAAAGTAAATGGGATTAGTTTATGTTTTTATTCACCATTTCAAAAAATGAAGTGCTTTTGAAATGGTTACTGACGTGACTACACTAATATGGTGCCACAAGGATTAAAAAGACAATTATAAACGAATGACTAAAGGAAGAACATTAAGTTGATAAGCAGGTGAGTACTGAAAAATAATTTCAGTGAATATTAATGTTCATTTGCAGTCAAATCCATTTCATTTCTATTCACAACCATCTTTTGGCATTGCAGGAATAATTTGCAGTATCAGGGCATTTTAAATTCATACTAGAGAACATTAGAAAACAGAGTTGTTATTTATAGCCGTGAATACTTGTACCAGAAATATGACTGAAAATTTTACATTTTCCTGGCCAGGGAATACAAGAACATGTGACCCATTTGTTCAGTCAAAATCAGCTGAAATTTGAAGGCCAGCTTTATGTTCACTTCTTGTAGATGAATAATACTTTTCAGAAATAATCTGGCAAACATTCTCTACTTAGTAAATCTGGATAAATGCCATATAAAAATGACCGGAAAAAATAATTTATTCAGTATTAAGAATAATTTCTTAGTCTTTTTTACAATCTTTAAAAAAACTGGTAGGCCTACCCTGTAACACAAGAGTTTCTCAAATCTTAACCATTCTGATCTCATTTATTAGCCGTATATCTTCGTAACTTCAAATTTGCACCCCAGTGTAACTAACCACAGTCAGGCACCAAATAAAGAAACCACTATTTCTCGAACCATTTACTCACGGAAGCAATAAAGAACCCATGATTTATTCCATGTGAAAACAGAGTCTCTGTAAAACACCTCTGAGGTAATAAGAGCCTACAGCGTAACTACACAAAGAATAGGGGCGAAAAGTAATTTATAGTTCTGCAGCTGGGAAATTACACTGTTGATACTAAGACAGTAGGAGTGAACTAAGCCTGTCTGCAGAGGAGGGGCTGTGGCTGGCTCAGGCACAGGAAGGCAGGTGGGAGCCCACCGGGCTATGCCCAAACGTTGCCCAGCTCCTTCCCGTGCAAACTCGCAGCGGCTGCTGCTCATTCGTGCTCCGCAGGCAGCCCCGCTTCCAAGCGAGGCGATCTCTGTTGGTGAGAGTCTCCCCGCCACAACCATCCCCTCCTTCTCACACCTGACCAAGCAGCCTCTGTGGCGCACAGGTGCCATCTCCTTTGTTTGGAGTCAGTCTAAAACCAGACTTATTCTTGGTCTGGTCAAGGGCTCATCTGCATCCAGCAGACTATGTGAGCTAGCAGAGTGAAGAAAAGCAGGAGTGCCCTTTCCCACAGCACTCGGTCAGGACAAAACATGTGTCAGTTATTGATAAATAGCTTACCCCCAACAAGGGCCAAAAATGTCATTGTTTGCTCTACTTTTTCACATAAATTGTAGGCCAAAATGAATTTTTTGAGGCCATTTCTTTAATACCATCTCCCCAGACCCAAGGCCACTCAAGCATCTATAATCCAGCCCAGTCACTTGAAAGAAGGAATTTAATGTCCTTGTCACTCAGACTGGAAATAGGATTGATCATGAGTCACTTCTATAATGATCACAAATTAGTGCAATAGTCCCTGCGAGACACAGCAGCATTGCAAGCTGAAGCCAGAGGACAAGGGAAAGGGAAGACTGGAGAGGCGAAAAGAAGATACAGCAACGGATGACAGCTGGATCTGCACTATTAGACATTATGTAATATTTTTACGAGCACAGACAGCAGATTTTGTGCAATGAAGTTCGTTGCAGTAGACAAAGCAGCCACAACAACAGCAGCTTTGCAGACTGCACGTGCATCACCTTACCGAAAAAGCCAAGCAGCAGTGAGCATCCCACTCACCGAGGAAATTCACAAAATAAACTAGCTGGGCTACAATGCACAGAGTCTCACTGCAAATTCTATTCATGCTAAGTTATGCTTAGCAAGTTTAAGCATAACTTAAGCAAGTTATGCTTAGTCAAGCTAAGTTATTTTATTCTTCCTTTTTAATGATAAACTCAGCCTTGTTTAGAAAATTTCCTACCTCTACTTTCAAAGTCATGGAAACATATTTCTTTCTCAGAACAGAATATGTAGTTCGTGTCAAAAAACTTTGCAACTAATAAAATAAATTTACATAGGATTTGAAGTACTAGTTAATAAAAGGAAAATCAGTAAGGATATTCAGTAAAATCCAGAGATAAAATGTATGTATTTACTCTAAATGTAAAATATAGGAATTCATGTAGATTTGCTAGCTCAAACTAGTTGAAGTTTGCCTACAGCTTGCCATCTATTTTTCTTTTTCCTCTTGCATGCAAGAAAATCACAGGATGGTTGAGGTTGGAAGGGACCTCTAGAGATCATCTAGTCCAACCCCTCTGCTCCAGCAGGGACACCCAGAGCACATAAAATCACAGTAGTTCCTGGCCTGATGCTAAACAGTCACCTTCCTTCTGTTTCTTCTGTTGTAAGCCTTGAAAAGCCAAGGTCTGCATTTCTCTAACCCTCTAGTGGAGCACTAAATACAATATTGGTAGGAGAAGATAACTGTCGCACGCAGTAAATTACTAGCATGGTTCCTTCAACGTTCCTGCTGGAGTCTGACCTTGTGTTTGTTATTCCCTATTAAAAATGGAAATACCATTGGTATATAACTTTTGCATTTCCACCGAGAGGTAGTAAGCCTTATATGTTACACTCCATTGATTCGAGAAACACATTTATCAAGAGGCATGTATTTCAGCTGTTGGTACACTGCCAGCCAGCATTTTCTCTTAATTGTCCTGTGCTGCTTATAATTATGCTTGTTTTATCTAGTTTTGCTTGCAATTGACCAGGTACATTCAATCTAGCATGTAATACTGTATATAAATATACTCAGAAAATATATATATACTCATATACACACATACACATGCACATAAATCGGAGTATATTCAGGGAAAGGTTGGACGCATTCAGAAACTCCTTTACAGGGAACTAAATAGACCAATAAGCCCTCCATTTCCTTCTCTAGTCACTAACAACCTTGGGCAGGCTTATTCTGCAGCTGAAACAATGTGACTTCCAACATCAAACGGAGTATTTCAGGTAGCATTATGGTGCAGTTAATGAATAAACAGAACCCTGTTTGATGCAAGCTTTCTTATGAAGTTGTCAATGGATTGCATAAGATGTGAATGTCTCTGTCCTACTTAGCTCTGAGACAAGGGCATGGATTGTATTATCTATTATAATACAAAAACTGAAGCAAGCCTTTGTTGCCAACTCTTGCAATTTAACTGCACTGCTTATGATATTAGCTAATTTTGATCTTGTAGTCTTATGACACTGTATTTAAATCTATTATTAGACAAGAATATCATGATTTGGGGAGTTAGATTTTGTTCAACCATTTGAATCAGGCAATACAAAAACTAGATAATCAGATTCTCTCAAATTACTCTTAATGTACTAATGCAACTTTTTAGTTATTTCTGTGAAAATATTGATGAGTTTGTTTAGTTTATTAATATCTATTTCACTTGCTCATCTATTTCACTTGCTTTACTCCATTTATTGGAAAACAGATGAATCACGGAGTTCATGACTCAAGTAATGGATGTGACAAAATTTGGCCTTATATATTAAATGACTAATGATACCAAATTGCTTACTGTGGAAAAATCAGGACAATGTATTTTCCCCCAAAGCTTTCATGTTGTTATCTTCATGAACAGCTTCCACTTTATTAATTAAAAAATATCACTGTTTAGTTACTGCATTTCAGGATTAGTTTAGCTGCGTAATAGAGAAGTGAATGGAGCTCAATGTTAAATGAATATTGAACTAGTAAAAAAAAAAGATTTACAACCAGGAACTGGTCCATTTTACAATTTATAGGCACAATTATTATTATACAATTTATAGGCACAGACAAATAAGCTTACCCTCTTTCACTGACTGCTATAAGTTGTTAGGCAAATATTATATGTGTTGTTCCAACAGCCTCATAGCATACAGAGAAATCTATCAGTGGAGGGTCCTACTAGGAGTCACAGACAACAGCTCCTGCCTTCTAAGACAAACAAATTCCTGTGAAAAGTGAAAAAGGAAGTAGAAAAACCAGAAGGAGAAGAGAAGAGAAGAGAAGAGAAGAGAAGAGAAGAGAAGAGAAGAGAAGAGAAGAGAAGAGAAGAGAAGA